>JANTPZ010091785.1:0-34612 GCA_025593235.1 Vachellia pachyceras
ATGTTGCAGGTAATGTCAATGCATGATAGATGGCAAGCTTTTAGAGGTGATAGCTCCGAGCCAAAGGATCTCATATTTACTCTGAAACGATCATCTCTTTTCCAACTTAAGACCAAATTAGATGTGTTCTTGGCTTCTAACACATCAGAACAAGTTTGTGACTTTAAGATCAAAGGAAGCTGGTTTGAACGATCCTGTGTTGTTTATGCTGGTGAATCCAACACCATTCTTGCCCAGTTACTTGCAATGAAAGCTCTTCTCTCATATTTCAATGAAAGCTCTTCTATCATATTCCCAAAAATGATTTCACTCTTACTAAAACAAAATGTTACTAACTTCACTCAGCTAAATACTTCTCTAGTAGTATTTATAGGACAGATTGAAAATGTTTTATTTGATCATACTTATAAGGTACAATATTAGGTTTTCATGTAAATATAAAATTTCACACTTCATTTATCACGAGAGTGAGTAAATGAATTAAATTAAAGTAAATAGCTTATATAATTATTTATATTTACCACGAGAGTGAGTATATTTTATTAACAGTGGATAATGCTGGGGACATTGCAGATGCATACGAAGCACACAGTTCAGAGCATTATGTTAGGGAAGACAAATTTCATGGTGACGGTGTACCCCAATGTGGACTACGCTTTCATAGTGGCACTCATTGTAATTCTGGACGAGATTAATCAAGACGCTAGCGGCAATTAATCTCAAGCATTATTATTTTTGGAATTCTTATGTGAATGTAATTCGATTTTTTTATTTCATTATTGTAATTAATCCCTTGAATCCTAAATCACATTTGAACATTTTAAGGGAGTTAAGTGCAAAAATCTCTTTTTCAATGGGACTGTATTGATATTCTACCTAGCTATGATTTTTCTAACACTTATGAGGGGCATTATTATTTATGAACAGATTGTGTTTGAAAAATTCTAGTACCACATCTGACTCGAATTTAAATCAAATATCGTAAATAATTTTAAAAATAATAATATCACATCTACCCCAAAGCACAGAATTATAAGAACCTCTCTTTTTATTGGCCTCTAAACCATGACGGAATCATTACATAAGGTTAATATTAAAGTTCGCGGATATTTTTATTACCTATTCAACATAAATTCTTTTCAGTTAAAGTATATATTTGATTATATTAAACTTCAATTTAATTCCTCAAAAATATAAAATGCATTTTAATCTTTTAAACTTAACACCGTTAGTCTCATTTATTTTTATACATAAATTAGATCCAGGAAGTTTGGAGTCAATTCTAGGAACTAAATGCATATGCATAAGAAGCACACCGTTCAGATCGTTGTGTTTGTTTGCTGGAGCTGTTAAAAAAGTCAAACACACGTTCAGCAGTGTTTTTCCGCAAAACGGGATAATCTCCTTCATATATTTACTTCGACTTGTGTAAAAGTACTTTTCTACCATGTTTCTAAGCGGTCACGATTTACCCAAATGTAGATCATGCTTTCATAGTGGCTTTCATTGTAATTCTGGACGAGATTAACCAAGATAGTAAAGGTGGTTCATCATCTGTAATAGATGATTTACTCATGTCCTACTTTCTACCATATGTATTTGAGCTCTTATTTTATTATGGGGATTGTTTTATATCTATATGATGAATGGATGGATTGGGTATATATTTATTTTCTACAATTATTCAATTAAATTTACTGCCTAGCGATTAGCTCATGTGCTATATGTACTTGTGTTCTTCGATTCGATTCACATGTAATGCCAAATGAAATATTCCTTTCCGTTCTAAATGAGCCTTTGTTTGTAATATATTTAGAATGGGAGCAAGTGCTTTACATGTATTGTAAATGTTAATCATTGTTACCTTGTTTCAAGGATTATAGAAAATTATTTAAGAGTAATTATGGGTCACAAAAACTAATTTTTGAATTTTATTTTGATCAAGTTGATGAAATAGATTATGAGAATGACGGGAAAATGTCATTTTTAAGGAAGAATCATGATTATTTCAACAGTTTCTGTGAAGGGGTTTGTCATGAGGATTTTGGATCCTCTGATCAATTTACCCATAATTGATTATTGTTAACTATTAAATTGTAATCTAACGATGTTGAGGGGAGATTATTACGATTAAAGTCTTGTTAACCATAAACTATAATCAAATGATTAATATTTCTCAATCAATGAAGCTCGATTAAGGAGATCCATATGCTTGCTGTGATATTGGGCTTGTTTAAAACAAAGTTTTCAAAAGTCAAAAGTATCTTCAACAGTGTTTTTCCGTAAAACGAGATGATCTTATCCACATATTTACTCCGACTTATGTAAAAGTACTTTTCTACCACTTTTTCAAACCGACACATTATATACTTTTCAAATGTCACATCATCCATGATCTCTCTAATAAAAATGTTGCACATATATTTCTTGTGGGTCCCACAAATATATTATAATGAGTTATAGATGGGTAAAAATGATAGAGAGAAATTTATGAGATATGAGATAAAAAGGATAATTAGAATATCTTATTGAAAAGAGTGTGGACAATGTAGAGGTGCAAAAGTATATATTATTTATATGTGAGATGATGATCCGAATAAATATTAAATACAACTGGAGGAAGCAGCATGTAGGATCAATCAAAAAGTGGTCAAAATTTTATCTGACAACATTGGCAATAGAAAATTTGAATTTTAGGGATTGTAAATTTTAACCTTTTGTTGATTCATAATCTTATACCCTTCCTTCCCAGGAGATGAAAACAAAAGGGGAATAATAAATAGCAGAGGAAGAAAGAACGTTTTTTTTTGGGTAAATAGAGAGAAAGAGAAAGAACCATCGAGCGTCGTGGTGCAGCAGTCAAGGTGGCTGTCACCACCCCAGGGGTCTAGTGTTCGATCCCTGGGAGCCACGCTCGAGGGGAGGAGATATCCACCCTTGGTGCAAAGCACCTTAAAGGGGTGCGCCTCATGTACTCTCCGGATTAGTCGGTTGCCCCGGGTTACCTGGTCCAGTATGGAAGAAGGCCAGTGACTCAGGAAAATGCGCCGGATACCGGGGGTTCGCGGGGGGCCGGAGGCCCAAAAAATTGCCCTAGATCACCAAAAAAAATAGAGAGAAAGAACTTCTCAAAGCATTAGAACTTTAATCTTAGTTGGGCCTCTTTTTAAGCTGAAGCCCATAATGAATAGGTACAAGTTTTTTTTTGGTATAAACCATTCAGTATCCTGGGGTATCCTTGGTTCATTGCCTTCCCCAGACTAATCCAGATCCCCTGCGAGGAGACCTTATGGTGGTAGCGAAGTACCGATGGGATAACCTCTTTAAAGTTGCGTTAATTATCGCGGCTGTCACTCCCCAAGGTTCGAACTCTCGCCCTGAGGAATGCTGGTAGTAGCTTTTGCCAACTCTACCAAACGTCCATTGGTACAAGTTTGTTGAAAAGTTGAAAGGAAGATAAACCTACACTCTCCCTTGGCTAATAAAAGGGTTGGTTCTTCATAACATCATACACTAGGAGATGTTAGTCCGCATTTTTTAGAGGGTCTTAAATAAAATTACATTAAGTAAGAGTTTGAATCTCTACTGGGAAAAATGACAATATTTAATGTTTAATAATACCTTAAATAAGATTGCTCTCAATAAAAAATGCATATACTTGAAACAAACGCATATTTAAAAAAATTGTTGGTCCTAGCGAAGGGAGTTTTGACTATTTACCCAATAATCGCATGTTCTTGAGTTTGAGTCTACGTGTATATTAAAAAAAACCCCTTCGAAAAATGTTATTCAGTTGGACTCGACAATGCTCAAATTTAACTTCATCGTGTAGCCACATATTAAAAAAACACACATCCATGCTATTATTAACTAGTTGTTTATTACAATTATTAACTTGTTTCTTATTCATTGTTTTTGTACCAATCATTTTTTAGAGTGTCTTAAATAAAATTGCCTCTGCTGGGAGAAGTGATAATATTTAATGTTTAACAATATCTCAAATAAGATTGTTTTCAATAAAAATGCATACACTTGAAACAAACACATATTTAAAACCTCATCATCATATAGCCATATATTAAAACGCGCACACACATCCATGCTATTATTAACTAGTTTTTTATGACAATTATTAACTTGTTTCTTATTCATTGTTTTTGTACCAATCATTTTCTTTTAAGCACCCTGAGAAAAATAAACATGAAAACCCCTTAAATTTGCAAAGGACTTATCCTAATAATAATGTAATTTAATATTCTAAATGTTTCTTAACCAAGGCATTAGTTTACATTAATGACTATATCGTCTTCTGGTACTATGAATACATACATGGATTCTGGAAAAAAATTTAAAAATTGCATCTGTCATGCGCAATGAACAAACATCAATAGAGGATTTAACTTGTATATATGCGGATTATTTGCATAAATTCAAAATAAAAATATATATCTTTATCTGACATGAAATTTAATTAAAAGAATAAATTATTTATAAATTATGAATAACATATACAGCTTATTTTAGGATGTGAAGCATCTACTTTGGTTTAGTTTCACACCGCCCAACTTGTACGCAAGCAGAGGTACAGCTTATTGGAAGTACTTTTACACAAGTTGAGGTAAATATGTGGAGGAGATTGTCTCATTTTGCAAAAAAAATCGTTAAACATACTTTTGGGTGAGAGTTAAGCGTTTTCAAACAATCACGTAAAAAGAATACAACTGAACTGAGTGAAAATCATCCAGTGGATTTTTCTTTTGTGTTTTTTTTTCCCTCCCGAGACAAGGATGGATATGCCTTTTTTTTTTTTTGTGTAACTCGTGATAACCCTAAATCACTTTAAAGACTAATCTTGATCACATCGGAAGCGTTAAGGAACATTATTATTACATTCTCAAACTTGTTTAATAAATCTCCATCAATTATATGATTGATGATTCGAAGATGACTAGATGATGCCTTCCGAATGTGTTCGAACAATTATAAAAACAATTTAAGAGTATTTAAATAAATTGTGGAAACCCTACACGGCAAGCATGCCTACAAGCTAATAGTATCATCACTCATACGAGGCTATGAAGTTGAAAGCCATTCTGTTTCTTTTTTTTTTTCTCAAAAATAAAACAAAGAAGGAAATATGGATCAGCTATAGGGTTATTTTTTGTTGTTATATACTTAAATTATTTATGAAAATACGAAAATTAAGGTTGTATGTTAAATTATCACAACACAATTATGGAATTCCTGGGCGTTTTATTTATTTTTCGAAATGAACATCAAATGCCATGAAAAGAAAAATGATTATAAATAAAAAGAAGGCATCTTGGGAATTCGGGTAAACTTAAATTGTAAGCTTCATATTCTTAATTATTTTCACTACGATCAGCACCGATTGTACCCATTTGGATTAGCAATAAACGTTATTTTTCAACATGATTTACGATCTACAAGTTAAGTATGTGATAAGAGTTTTGTATTAGCTTAAAAAATGTGTTTTTTTTCAATGATGATACAAACAAGCCTATTGACAATGGTGTGAAATTTATAAATTCTCAGGTTCATATCTTTATGCTGAACTTAGATTCTTTGAGCTTGTGTTACTTGATTGTTAAAAATCATACAACTTCTATTAATTATTTTCTTTTTATTTAAATCTATGCTATTCTAGTTGAGTTTAATTATATCATTTAAATATGTTCATATATAGCCATATAGGAAAAGCTGGGTCAGGCATTGCCTTGACTCGATTCCCAGATCAGAATATGTTGGGTATACGTTATTCTAACTTGTGATGTGAGACTCACCTAACCAACAACTAGATTAAACAAATCGTAGCTCCAGCATGCATAAACAATATATATATATATATATAAAGAAAAAAAATGAAGTTCCCGCATGCTCCTTTGTTTTTTATTTTAGTTTATGATGACTTAGTAATATGATATTATAAAATCAAGGTCTACATCAAAGAAACAAGGGTAATATAATTCTTTGTTCAACAACGCATACAAGCAAGCAGCTTTAAGTTGAATATGCTCTACCAGCTCTTCGCCGCCATCAAGATTTCTTAGAAGTTGGGTTCGTTTGGAATTGTGGTAGAGAATTACTTTTATATAAGCCAAGATAAATATGTGGAAGAGATTATCTCGTTTTACAAAAAACACTGTTGAACATACTTTTAAACTTTTGAGAAGCTTTGTCAAACGGAACCAACATATTTGTACGTAGGTCGAATGAGAGCTAGGGATTGAGGACAGATACATTGTAATATTGTATAATGTCTTTTATCATCTGGCATTTTTTGTTCACTTGCTCATCGTCATCCTCGAAGAAATTATTGACATCTTTAACACTTTAAACATGTTTTTTAAATTGTGAAAAAAAACTTAAATTTTATGTCAGTTTAATAAAATTTAATCAAATGAGTATTTTCATGTAGTTCTCTCCCACCCAACCACAAGGTGGGATTAATACCGGTAATAAGAGTCAACCCGCAGATTAGCCCATCCTAACCTGTAAGTTCAATGGGGACCACGCCCCTATTGGGTTGGCTTTCTGCCAGCCCTAATCCGCCATCTAATGGTGGTGCACTACTAGAAAATCCCAGATTAGCGAGGAAATTTAGCGACGACTTTGATATTCCTCTCTAAATAGCCAAATTAGCGAGGAATTTAGCGAGGAATATTAAATTCCTCTCTAATATCTAAATTAGCGAGGAAAATTAGCGACGACTTGGGTATCCCTCTCTAAAATGCTCATTTAGCGAGGAGTTTAGCGAGGAATATTATATTCCTCTCTAATTTTCTAAATTAGCGAGGAAAATTAGCGGCGACTTAGATATTCCTCTCTAAATTATCTAATTAATTAGTAAAAAATATTATATTCCTCACTAATTTTACAAATTAGTAAGAAATTTTTTTACTGTAATATTAAATTATTCAAATACATTTTTATCATGAAATTTTTAAGGGATAAAAAAATTAATATATCAATCTATCTTATAAATCTATTCCACTAAATTACTGTTCACAGGAAATAAATTCAAATTTCAAATCTCCCTCCATGAATTTTCATTCACGCTCTTGAAGACCGCCACTTCACATCCTCTCATATCTCACAGAGGCTCTCTCTCTCACGTTTCAAATGCGGAAACCCTCCGCTTCTCTCTCACTACTTCATCCAGTCGGATAAAATACAGGTCCTTCGCGATCGAGCTGCTCTGCTCTTCAACAATGATGTCCTTCTGCAACTTCGTCATGGCTATCAGTTGCGACAACAGATGGAATATGGCCTCTCTTCAATCAGCTTTACCATTCGGTCCTCCTCCTTCTTTCTCCGCGTCACGACACTTCCCTCCCACTGTAATGTTTCCCTCGTCATCTTCTGGTTCACACAGGCTACCAAATAATGTGCCCATATCCAAATTGTCCCTCAGATCTTTCGATGGCCTTTCTCCTCAAAACCCTCTGTTCTTTTCCAGTGCGTCCTCAGGTAGGAGAAGTCAATTTAACTTTGCTTTGTTATCTATTTATGGTCAGTTTCAAGTGCGTCGTGATGTTTCTGATCCATTTCTCTTGGCTTATACTTGATTTTCCTCTATTTTCTTCTATTTTTATGCATACATCCCATATTATGATTGTACCCTGCTTGTCTAATTTATGCCTAGTAGTTTTTATGTCTTGCTCTCTGTTGTTGCAGAAGTTTGCTGTTATTTGATTACATCTATTCTTTTTTTTTTCCTTTCACCTATTTCCTTAAATTAAAATATGTGAAGTTGTTGGCTGACCCCCCTATGCGTGACTTGTATGCTTTTCTAGCAAATATTGTCCCTTTCTTTTCGCATAAAAGAATGGTGGTGTGTGCATACATTGATCTTCTTCTTAGAATTTCACTTTATTTTGTCATATTAGTTAAGCCTGCCACATAGAAATTACGACTTGAATATTATATTTTGGAGTTTTGTTGGCAGTTTGATTTCCATTGATGTGGTTGTTAATCGGAAGAGTTTATGGTTGATGCTTTGTAATTTAGTTCTTTTTTTTGACTACCCCATGACTCAAGCTCTTGTTGTTGTTGAAGCAACATGTGAAAGGGCTAAAAAGTTCTGGACCTATACAACCTCATATGATAATAGAAGAAAATGTTGGAGGCTAGTGCTTTTGCTGATAATCTATTGCATCAATCCCTTATTTAGACAAGTAGTCTCTTACTTTACTCGAATGTTTTGGGTGTACAACAATGTTTCATTGCAGAGTTTACATAGCTGTTATGTGTTTATGTGAGTTGAATATCAGAATTTCAGGTGGAGAAATCCATCATATGAACTTCTGGCTCGAAGCTTCAATCAGAAGCTTTGTTGTTTGTTTGCCTGCTTGTTGATGTGGTGGTAGACAATTGGATGATCAGATTCTATTTGATCTAGCTTTGAAGGAAAAGATGATGAATTGGATATTATGCTCATAATTGTTAGTAATTTTTTTGTTTTGCAGCTCACACTTGACTGGATTCCTGTTTAGGTTCTTTGTTCGGATGGTTGAAGCACCACTAATTGGGCATTTAATAATATCTACGTTGAAGCGAAGTCGAATAAGATTAATGAGGCTGGTTGGTTTCGTTTTTTTAGGCTTCAAATAGTTGTTCCATGTTCGTGCTTCATTTGCTGGATTTCAATTTTGAAGTTTAACTGAGGGGACTATGGTTTATGAGTAAGTAAAGCGGTCATGACAGTTTCCAAGATATGTTTTGCTTATTTGTAATCAATAGTTGTTGCAGAACACTGTGATACCAGAAGAACCCATGTTCAAACCTGAATATCCACCTCAAGGTAGCTTATTCTGCATGTTTGTAATTGATGTTAATTCACAGAGTTTTACAGGAAAGCATATTAATTTTTCTTTGATTATGTAGCTTCATAATTCTTGAGTGAACTGTATGCTGATGGAATATAATTTTTCTGCACGGAAATCACCTTATCAAAATTAGATTCTCATCAATCTTTCGGGTACTTAGAATTATTATAATATATTAACATTAGCCAGAGATATGACATGATAACTAATACAATGACTTAATTTCAGAAAAGGAACCTGGTGTTGTCATTCTTGATGAAGAAGGGAGACCTGAAGTTCGAGTTGAAGCAGCCTTGAATTGTCTTCCACATTATGATCCTGCTGCATGCTGGGGGAATAAGAAACCCCATGAAATATATTGCATTTTATTCATTTATAAATATATTGCAAATAAGTTATTCTGCTTCACATATATAGGTTGCAGAGAACATCATTTTGGTTATAGAGATCAGAAATAAGAAACCCCATGAACCACTACTGATATCTTTTGATGCTGAAGAAGTCAGGAAGCAGGCATCTGCATCTACTCACAGATTTGAAGCAGGTATCACTATTTGGTTCTGATGGAGACGATGCTGCAGTTGTATCCTTTAAGCATGATTATGTTGACATATGATGGAATTGATAATGCAATCATCTAACCCATCTCTTTGACTTTTTATCTGATTGCATAGGAAATCCATTATCTATTTTGGATGGAATTTTCATGGAAAATATGTCAAAGGCATTGATGAAAAATTTAGGGGGAGATGGACAATATAGGGATGCTTAGAATGACGGAGGAGATAAATATGTTGATGATGATGATGATGCGTTCATTGATGTTCAGAATGAAGGAGGGGATGAATACGTTTATTGATACGTTTGTTGTTTGAAGCTTTCAATTTTTATATGCATTTTTTAATTTTAAGATTTTTATCAAACATTAGAATGTGTGCCCATGGTTAAAGATACTATGTATTTGATATTACTATTTAAAATTTGCTTTTTGGGTGAATTGTATGATTAAACAGAATTTATTTATAAAATATTTAAAATCAGCGATAAATTTAGCGATATAATTGTCAAATATAGAGATGCTAAATACATATAATTGTCCATTTAGTGATAGAATGTAACACATTTAGCGATGAAAAAGTAATACACAATATTCTAATTAGTGATGGAATTAGTGAAGGAAAAAGAAAATTTAGCGATGTAAAAGTAAGACACAATATTTCAATTAGCGATGGAATTAGCGAAAGAAAATTCCGTCGCTAAATCTATCGTTAATTAGTGAGAGAAAACTTTTGTTGCTAATTCCGTAGCTAAAAAATCCGTCATTAAATTTGACAATTCCGTCGTTAAATTTAGCAACCCTCGTTTTAGTGATGGATTTAGCGATGGACTTTTTCCGTCGTTAATTCTGATTTTTCCGTTGCTAAATCTATTTTATCCATCGCTAATTCCGTCGCTAAATCTGATTTTTCTAGTAGTGATAACTGAATAAAACAAATAATTTATAAAAACAAATTAAATAACTTAATTAATTTTTTCATATTTAAAAATTAATTATCTAATAAAAAATCTTCCTACCATAATTGATGCTTATTCTTCAACACGTTTCCAAAAAAAGAAAATCTTAAGTACAAATTTTTTAGTAATGCCATTATCTAGAGAAGTTAAATTAAATTTTTATTATTATATTTTTAAAAAATAATTTTAAATAAATTTAAAATCACGGTTTAAAATCTGCTAATAATTTTAATCTTTCAATTTAATTACAGTTTTTTTTTTAATTTTGATTTTAAACTTTAAAAACGAAATGGGTTGAGAGGCAGCATAATATTTTTCTAGATATAAAGTTCCGCAGTTAGTCGGTTAGTCCTAACGGCTTTATGTAATCTTTTCCCGCTCTATTCTTCTCTGCTTCCTTTCCATTTCCAAGAATCAAGATTGCAGAACGCAGTTGCTTCCTTCACTCCAATCTTGACTCTTCTTCCCAAGATTGCGAATTCCTAATCCCTGATTACCTCTGTCGAGAATATGGCGGGCAGAAGCGACGATTCCTTTCTGCCAGATGAGATTGTCACCAACATTATTAGGAGGCTTCCTGTGAAATCCATCGTTCGATTTCGATGTGTGTGTAAACAATGGAAAAATCTCTTCAAGACCCCATCCTTAATCACTGATCACCTGAGACACTCTGATCGTAAGAACCCTTTTCTTCTCCTCCATGAATTATTCGACTACGAACAAGAGTCCTTGCGTTTGCTTAATCATAAGTTGGAAACCGTTGAAATTCTGCGCATTCCCTCCATCGATTCCTTCACACAACATAGATGGAACATCCTTGGTTCCTGCAATGGCCTGCTTTGTGTCCAAGTCTTTGAGTTAGGAAACATGACTCCTACTTCATTTTTTCTGTGGAACCCAGCAATTAGAGAGGTCAGAGAAGTACCCCATGCATATGATGACTATAGGCGTTTTTGCAGCGTAGGGTTTGGGTTCAGTAGTGTCATTAATGATTATAAGATAGTGATATTTTACAATCAAATGTTCGCTGAAGGTGGTGAAGTCGATGATCGTGTTGAAGTGTATTCTTTAAGCACAGATTCATGGAAGGAACTAGAATTTGGGCCTTTATGGGATGCAGTAGATGGTTTACTTGAAGTTTTATCCGAGTCTCATGCTGTCAGTGTTGATGGAACTATTTTTTGGTTGGTTCCAAATAAGGTAGTTTCGTTCGACATTGCAACGGAAGTTTTTACAGTAACACCAATACCAACTGAAGATGGCATTTATCTAATTGGGCTTGGTGTGTACGACAACAGACTTGCATGTCACTTCGGGGTTGAAGAGAAATCTGGACATGATTCCATCTGTGTATGGGTAATGGAGGAGGTTGCTAGTGAATCTGGGAAGGCTTTGAAGAGGACACAGAAATATAGGACAAAACAAATGCCAGATGTAACACTTGCAGATACTTTGTGTATTTGGAGGAATGAAATAGTCTGCTTTGACAATAAAGAGACTGAGGTGGAGGATGACTCAAATGGTGTCATTTATCTGTTCGATCTAGTTACCAATGGAAAGAGGATGTTCAACTGTTCAACCGCCTCTAAGGATTGTTATGTCGTCATCTATGAGAACAGCCTGGTGTCTGTTTGGAGCACCCAGGCCTAATAGCCTCGCTCTCAAATATAATGATTTGTACATTTCAGGTTTCTTTTATCACAGTAATTTTAGTGGAAATTGATCGACAACACCTTTTAATGTTTTTGGTTTTGTCTGTAGTACTTGAAGCCGTTTTGACTTGAGATCTTTAATGTAGAATTCAATACTGATTGTTTCAAACTTCATTGTAGCATTTTACGTAACATCATATGTTGGAATATACAGTTCACCTGCTGCTGTATAAATTTGTTTGGTTCTATCAGTGTTATATGTTTTTTTAATAAATTTAAAGACACTCTAGGACACTTTATCTTTATATTTTAGTTCACTTAGCCTCTGGCAAATTCACATGTTTTTCTCTTTTTTACAAAAAAATACTTAATTGAATTAAATATTTAGGGCTGGAACTTTAATCTATTGATGATTCTAAAAGAATCCTTACCAAGTGAGTTGTTCCCTCATTGAAACTACTTGAATATAGTGAATATACATTTAATAATTAAATAAATAAGGTTAGCAGTTTAACATGATAATAATAGCTGTTAATTTTTTAAAAGTATTTTTTATATTTACAAACTTAGAATCAATTTAATGTATAAATTTATAAATAAATTTTAAAAAAACATATTTCACTGTAAACATTTTTAAACGTTTTAAAATTTAATTTATTTGAACATACCTGTATTATATAAAAATTAAAGTTAGAAATAATTTTGAATTCTATCGATATATAATATAATATATTTTTACCAAAATGTATAACGTGTGATATTATATTAAAGTATACATTCCACTCTTTAAGTTTACATCAAATTTTAGTTTAGCCCCTTAAATTTTAAAAGTAGACGTTTAATCCTTTTCTCTTAAAGGTTGACTCATTCTTTAAATGGTAACTATAATTAAATATTGATAAAATATACTTAAATTTTAATGATTTAATATAATAATTTTTATATTTAAATTTTTTATTGTAAGAGAGGCACTCAGGCACTAACACCCGAGCCTATATTACTAAGAATATTTTCAAGAGATCAACAAAAAGTATTCCACATGTTCCGAAGGAATATCTATTATCAATAAGTCGACTAACATCGGGTAAGATTCTCTTGCCAAAGCATCTATAATGATATTGGACCCTTAATCACACTGTACCAATTCAACTTCCCAATCACGGTTGAGCATCACTTGTGCCCCAACAATGACACTGCAATATGTATGGTCTAACAATGTCAAGGATCGGATAAGGAATAACTTCGCCATAGTTACTCCCCAAGATGTCTCACCTAAATCTTCCATCCCATGCAAGTTTAAGGCGCCATAAGACACCCCACACTTTGACGAAAATCACAGATCCCATCCTAACTCGATGCATGAATCCCTCTAGGAATGTCCTGTTATGCCTCCGAATAAGATCTCCACAAGTGCATGTGCCAAAAGCCTCACTTTTGGATCCATCAATATTAATCTTAACATGATTAGAAGATGGAAGGATGCATCTTATACTAACTTGGCTTGTGTTATCTATTTGTAAAGGGTTCGAAGAACCCTAAGACTGGTAGGCGTGTGTACGAGGAATAATTGATGAGTCACTCCACTTTGATGTTGAAAGAGTCTATCATTTTGAGCTAACCAGATATGGTGACACATCATCATGAACCAAAGACAAAATTCATATCCTTGGACCAACTCCCATTGTGCAGCGCACCAAGACAACCATTCATTGAAATCAAGTTCACCAAAAAATTTACTAAGCATTTTCCAGGTAGGAAACGCTTCCATAAAGCATGTGTGACATGACAATCTTGAAGAACATGGAGCATAGATTTCTGATCTTCCATGCAAATCTCACAAATTCCGAAAGAGTTCATACCATGACGAAACCTTTCAAGATTAGTGAATAGCCGACCATGAATGCATAGCCATAAGAATGTTTGTGCAAATTTTAGTAAGGAATTAAAATAAAGTGAGATTGGGTCACAAACAGTGTAAATAAGATGAAATATAGCTAATGTTGTTAACGAAAGACAAATAAAAAGATTTTTAATTACGGATCTCGATCGAGGTACGTTAAGGAGAATAAGCAGAGAAGAGGAAGAGAGGTTTGAGTGCTAATTGTGTGCTTAATGTGTTCAGAGTATATACAATGAAAAATAGGGTGAAAATAAATAGTTGGTCTTTGATCTTGGTCGCTCGTTCACCTTGTCTAACAATTCCCAAGGATCTAGGGGTAGTGGTCGCTAGATATCAGGATCTCAACTATCTGGTCTGACGTTGGAGGGATATGGATGATGGATATGAGATCGTGGGCAGATTCCATGTGCCTTCTGGGCTTCTGACCGTTGGACCTTTATGTGGACCTTGTCTTTGAGTGGACTTGTAGATTGGGCCTTTAACTGGTCTAGCCCAAGTCAGTTTTTTGGGGCATACGAATAACATATGTCACACCTCATCTATTACCTCTTTATCTTCATTTGAGATCATTATTGAACCACTCAATACCTTCCAAAACATAAAATTGGCCAAAGAAGTTATTTTTAAATACTTACCAAAAGTTACTTTTCATTTGGTAAATTTTCATATTTTTTGGCTAATTTTAAAAATTTATAACTAATTTTAAAAAAATAAAAAAGGAGTGGTTCAAGTCTCTAAATGAATCTTATTGAATTTCCTACGGGAAAAAAATATCAATTTATCCATTTATTGACCAATTAATATTGTTTATTTCTTAAAGTTCTATTGTTTCACCGAGTATGTGTGATTGTTATTGACCTGCACCAAGTTGGAACCTCTTGAATGCTACCATGGAAAACCATCAGGCAGGAATGCTAGGGGCGTGTATTTTGAATTTTTCTGATTAGATTGCAATCAACAGTTAGTATCGTCATTATCTATATACAAGTCTTCTTAGCAAGTAAAAAGGAAGTGCCCATAATCATATCAATATGTGCTTACATCCCTGAAATTTAATTACACATAAATATGATTGGTCAATAAATGTAGGAAGCACAAATAGAGGAATTTGGCTAATGGATGACTGATTGGTAAATTTTTGTGGCTACAGTGCAATTATGCTGATTGAACGATTAAGGAAATTAATCCTGACCCATTTTCTTATGAGTGGGTTGCGAAGAGGTTATTTTAAGTTTTCTAAGTTAAAGTTGATGATTAATGATTGAGTATGGATGAATGTATACATCTATGAAGTGCACGATATGAAAGGCCAAAGGTTGTGTGGGCTGTTGAACATCCACATAATCTAATATTTATAACCACTATGGAGCTTATCAGAAAATTAGTTAATTGAGGCATTTGTTTTTGTGAACCTGGATGGATACTTACTTTATTTTCCTTTTTATGATTTTGTGGCTTTTTTTGGGTTAAAAATGAGCCTCTTGTTTTGGTTTCAAACATTCAAATATACTTTATCTTTAAAATTTGTAATTTTTTTCTAATAACCTTATTAATTTCACATATTAAGAGATTTTTATCACATCTAGTATTCAATGCAAATTATTAAGTTAGATAGTTTTACTACCAGAAAAATGTCATTTAGCGACGGAAAAATCCATCGCTAAATGGCTATTTCCCATAAGAAAATTTCCATTTAGCGATGAAAAATACTAACGACCCTCTTTTTAGTAATGGAAAATAATCAAATCCGTCGCTAAATTACATTTTTCTGATAGTGTTTATATAGACCAATAAACATTTTTTATTAATAATTAATTTAATTAACTTTTAAGTTGTGTATTTAACTTTTTTAATCTTTCCGACAAAAGTCAACTAATTCTTATATTAATAACCGGATGTATCAACTTTTTTGGGTTATGTTGGTCTCTTAATATATAGAGGGAAGTGGGAAGGAAGGGTTTACATGAATATATTAATGACAGGTTGGTCATAGCGTTATAAAATCACGTTTACGTAAATTAAAACTAAAAGTCCTATTACATACTAACCTCATAGACTATAAATTACATTGAAAAAGTAGTTTTCACTGTCTTTTTAACCTTTTTTTTTTTGCTTTGTCAATTGTTATTTAAAGGGAATGATACGTTTGATGCCGCTATTGGAGAGGTCAGATATGTACCTAAAATATAATTTTAATTTTCTTTTATGTCCTTTGGTTTAAAATGATGCCAATTAGATTTGTAAATCACATGGCCACCATAGGCTTAGGGCTCGTTTGGTTTCAATTTTTGAAAACCTAGGTTTCAAAACCTAGGTTTTCTCTTTCATACTCTCTTTTTACTACTTTTTCCTCTTTTCTCTTTCTAACTTTTTCTCTCTTTCTCTTTCTTACTTTCCTCTTTCCTACCCACTCTTTCTTACTTTTTTGCCTCGGAATCCGTAAAAGCTAAATATAAATCACTTTTCAAAACCTAGGTTTTGCCTCGGAATCTGTAAAATCTAGGTTTTAAACCTAACTCCCAAACAAGCTCTTAGTGTGCACATAAGCACAACATGATATGTCCTATTTTCACTTTCAATTTACATGCAATATCATGTCTTGTCACTTTGATTTCTAAGCGCTGTGTAATTTGTGTAGTCATTTTTTAATATCATGTCTTGTCACTTTAATTGTATGTGCATAAAATTTCTCTGGTGTCCAAGTAAAAACAGTAATAATAAACAGTAAGGCACTCACTGTTTAATAATGAAAATAATGACAATGATGTAATGTAATAGGCAATATTATTTTCAATAATGAAATAGTTTGCCAACTTTGTGCTCGTTTGTGTTTCACATTAAAACCATATTACACACAAATCGAGATAAAACCCCTTTCATATATGATTTACGTAAAATCACTCTCCTAATAGATTACCAAACACACCTTTGACAATAGTCAAGACGGGTATATATATTAGCCAAAAAGTTATCAAGAAGATGGTTTATGTATTTTCCTGGTGTCAAGTATAGAAGAATGCAAGTTCTATGAAGAGAAAATATTATTGGACTAATAAAATAATGCAGAGCAATCATGTCGTTTGAAAACAAATTATGTGACTTTTTATTTATGTTTTTACTTCAAAACCGTAGGGGAAAAAAATTCACCCTTTAACATTTCCTGCAAACTGAGCTTTACCCACATTAATAATTAAGTAAATAAGATTAGCAGTTTAGCAAGATGATAAAATCTGTTAAAGTTTTGAAACTATTTTCTATATTTAAAAATTATAGTTAATTCAAAAAATAGAATAAAATATTTTTATATTAATTATAAATAAATTATTAAATGCATATTTATGCTGTAAATTAATTTTAACGTAAACTAAATTATGTAGAAGGTAAATTTAAAAATAATTCTGAATTTTATCAATATAAAATATAATATAATATATATTTTACCAAAAATATATACCAAATATAAAAAATATTATATACTTTATATTAAGTTACCCTATAACTAGTCATCAATTGTGTGACTTATTTAAAAATAATATATATTATTTAATGTTAAAATTAAAATTACTCTTAAGATTTGAAAAGAGTTGACTTTCTTTTTTGGGCCATATATTTACTACTATTTTCAGTACTTCTGTGTGTATAGTATCTTTCATTTTTTGGGTATCTTGCTTTATCCATTACCGTACCTGATAATCCCATGTTGGATGTAATCCCATGGCCACGTCTGCATTACGTAGAGCTCTCTGTCACGGGGCTAGTCTTTCAACCTGCACGGCACTTAGACAACCTTCTCTGGAAGTTGCTAAGTAAGCCTATCTAGAATGAAAGGAGGATGCTTGGCTAAGTTGAGGAGAAGAGAAAGCTTGAGGCAAGGAAGAGCTTGATAAATTGGAGAATGCGAGAATCATATTCTTTAAGAACTTGAGGATTTGAGAGAACTCGAGGTATGGGAAGACTCGAGGATGGTTTACAAATGAGGAGGGGTGAGGTATTTATAGGCAAACTCCCACCTCCTTACTATTCCCACCTCTTTAATGGACGGTGGAGATCGAAAAGATCCTACGGTTACAATTCATTCTCTAGAATTCTCCTTACAAATATCTAGATATTTACATAGAAAAATCTAGTAGCAAATATTAAAATAATGAGGCTAGAGATGTGTAGACTTCTCTAGAATGCTCTTGCACTCTCTAGCACTCTCAAGCTTGTTCGGGAGACTTCTGGAGAATTCTGGGGCGTTCCGGAGCTTCGTAACCTCAGGAAAAATGACGGACCGTGACATTCTCCCCCACTTGATTTCGCGACGCCCTCATCGCGCCTTCTTCCTTGTAATGTTGGATTTGATCAGTGAATTGCCACAGGAGGTCCTCTCGTTCCCAACTGGCTTCAGATTCTGGTTGACCCTTCCATTTGATCAAGTATTCGGTGTAGTTGGGAACACCTCTCTTCTTGATCACCCTGTTAGCAAGGATTTCCTCTATTTCCTTGTCGTACTCAGTGACGACTGTGGTTGGTGCTCTTGCAGAAATCCCTCGAGATGGATCTTCTTCATCTCTGAAGTATTTCTTCAAGAGGCTAACATGAATGACAGGATGAATCTTAAGCTTGGGAGGGAGTTGTACTTGATATGCAATCTTTCCTACACACTTGACGATAGGGAAAGGTCCTTCATATCTCCTGACCAAGCCTTTATGGACCTTGCATAGTGACTTGAATTGATTCGGCAGTAATTTCGCCATAACCAAGTCACCAACTTGAAACTCAATAGGGCGTCGTTTCTCGTCTGCCCACTTCTTCATTTTACGAGCTGCTTTGTCCAGGTAGGCACGATTAATATCAGCTTCTTCTTGCCATTCCTTGGTAAACTTGTAAGCATCTGGATTGTCTCCCTTGTATGGAGTGGCAAGTGCACTGGGGGTCAGAGGCTGTTGTCTGGTAACAATTTCAAATGGGTTATTACCTGTCGACTCACTCCGCTGTAAATTGTAAGAGAAATGAGCCACATCAAGTAACTTGGCCCAATCTCGTTGATGAGCGCTCACATAATGTTGAAGGTAGAGCTCTAACAAAGCGTTGATCCGCTCTGTCTGTCCATCGCTCTGAGGATGAAAGCTTGTTGAGAAATTCAAGTCTGTCCCCAAGAGCTTGAAAAGTTCTCTCCAGAATTTCCCTGTGAATCGGGGATCTCGATCACTAACAATGTTTCGTGGGATCCCCCATAATTTCACGACATGCTTGAAAAACAAGCATGCCGCTTCATCAGCTTTGCAATCTGCTGGGGCTGGTATAAAGGTGGCATATTTGCTGAATCTGTCGACTACCACCATGATACTCCCGCATCCTTTAGACTTAGGGAGAGCAACTATGAAGTCCATGGAGACACTCTCTCATGGTCTTTCAGCCACCGGCAGGGGTTCTAATAGACTAGCAGGATGTTGTTGCTCAACTTTATCTTGCTGGCATATCAAACAGGTCCTCACATATGCTTCAACATCATCTTGCATATGTGGCCAGTAGAAATGATTCTGTACGAAGGCAAGCGTTCGAGTCATACCTGGATGTCCGGCCCACTTGGAATCATAGCACTCTTCGAAGGTTGCTCCACTTTGGCACATAAACTCGGTTCCCAGTGGTGTAGAGTATTCCATCATTCACCCAAAATCTCTGAGTCTTGCCTTCTGCAGCAAGCTTTACTAAGTTGTTTGCAGTGGAGTCTTGAGACATACCTTCCTTAATACGTCCAAGGAAGTTGTTCTGAGGGAATCTGGTGTTGAGAGTGGCTAACTCGACTTTCCTACTCAAGGCTTCCGCCACCACATTTGCTTTACCTGGCTTGTACTCCAGCAGATAGTCAAACTCGGCAAGAAAGTCTTGCCAACGAGCTTGCTTTGGGCTGAGTTTCTTCTGAGTCTGGAAGTAGCTCGTAGCAATATTATCTGTCATTATAGTGAACTTACTTCCAAGCAAGTAATGAAGCCAGACTCGCAAGCAATGGATTATGGCAGACATCTCCTTCTCTTGCACCGTGTAGCGCCTCTCGATGTCATTCAGCTTGCGGCTCTCATACGCAATAGGGTACCCTTCTTGCATCAACACACCCCCTATTGCAAAATCTGATGCATCAGTGTGCACCTCAAATGGTTTTGAGTAGTCAGGTAAGGACATAACAGGCTCTTGCATGACTATCTGCTTCAATTTCTCAAAAGCATCTTGGCAACCTTGTGACCATTGCCAAGACTTGTTCTTCTTGATCAGATCTGTTAATGGAGCAGCGATCGTTGAATACCCCTTTATGAACCGCCTGTAGTAGTTCACCAGACCAAGGAATGATCTCAACTCTGGAACCTTGGTGGGAGGTCGCCATTCTTGAATGGCTCGAACCTTATATGGGTCCATCATGAGCTTTCCATCCTTGATCTTATGCCCCAAGAAGTCCACCTCTTGTTTGGCAAAAGAACATTTTTCCAGCTTGACATACAGTTCATGATCAAAAAGTACCTGGAAGACTTTCTTCAAGTGTTCAGCATGCTCTTTAAGAGTATTGCTATACACCACGATGTCGTCCAAGTATACCACCACGATCTGGTCCAAGTAAGGGTGGAACAACTTGTTCATGAGCGTGCAAAACGTTGCCGGCGCATTCGTCAGTCCAAAAGGCATGACAAGAAATTCGAATGCTCCATATCTCGTCACGCAGGTTGTCTTCGGTTCGTCATCTGCGGCGATATGTACTTGATAGTACCCGGATCGAAGATCAAGCTTAGAGAAGTACCTAGCTTTTTCAAGCTGATCAAACAAGTCAGCGATCAACGGTATCGGGTACTTGTTCTTGATAGTGACTTTGTTTAAGGCCCGGTAATCGATGCACATCCGTAGTGAACCATCCTTCTTTTTCTGGAAGAGGACTGGAGCACCATATGGGGCCTTGGATGGTTGAATACAACCTGAGTCAAGGAGATCTTGTAACTGTCTCCTTAGCTCAGTAAGCTCGGGAGGTGACATGCGGTACGGTGCCAATGCGGGTGGTTTAGCACCAGGCTCCAACTCAATCTGGTGTTCTACCTCTCTTCTCGGAGGTAGCTTCTTGGGCAACTCATCCGGCATGACGTGCTTGTACTCCTGAAGCACCTCCTAAATGCAAGGGGGCAAGGTTTCCTGTGGTTGGGTTATGCCATCCTCTTCTTCGGCCAATGAACGTATGGTGGCAACATATCCTTCTGAATTCTTGAGACCCCTCTTGAATTGCAATGCAGAAATCACAGTGTTGGATTGCAAACGCTTCAAGGGGATTACTCAAATCATATTGGAGTCGATGACCACCATAGACTTGGCTTCAGGAATTGGGAAGGCATGGGCTTTGCAGAAGAAAGCAAGTCCCAACACAACTTTAAAATCATCCATAGGGACAATAGTAAAGTCTAGCGTACCTTGCCAATTTCCAATTTTCACATTCACATCCTTGACGATCCCAAGGACTTGTTTTGCTGGGGAGTTTACCGCCTTGATGGTGCCTTCTCCCTTGATCAGCTGGATGCCCAATCTCTCCGCTTCTTTGACCTCCATGAAGTTGTGAGATGCTCCTGTATCGAGCATCGCAGAAGATGCCTTACCTTTGATTACAAGGTCGGTATACAGTAGACCCTTCTCTTCTTTCTTGGGTGGAGAAAAGAGTCCAGATAGTGCATTTAAGTATTGGGGGAACCAAGGTCGACTTGTTGCTCCTTGTCCCGCCTTTCCTGCATCTCAGCAACAAGGCATTCATAGCCTTACGGTTAGGGCAGTCGCGAGTCCAATGTGGACCATCGCATATGAAACATGGTTTTGGAGGCTTTGAAGCATCATGCTTGGTTGGCAATGGTTTATCCTGTTTAGAACCAAAGGACTTACCACCATCCTTGCGATCAAAGTTCTTCTTTTGTCCTCCTTTGTCTCCCCCACTCTTAACAGGATTGGACTTCTTCGCCTTGGTAGAGTAGTCTATTAGGCTCTCGGTAGCCGCGATTGCCTCATCAAGCGTCTGCACCTTTCGCCTGTCAAGTTCTACTCTGGTCCAGTCTTTGAGTCCGTCCATGAAGTGGAAAAGAGCCTCTTTGTCGGACAAGTCTTCGATCTCGAGCATGACAGTAGTAAACTCCTTGATGTAGTCAGGAATACTACCAGTTTGTCTCAACCTACGGAGCTTACCTCGCGCCTCCGTCTCAGCATTGTGGGGAACAAAGTACTTTCAAAGTTCTGACTTGAACAGCTCCTATGTGTTGAGAGTGCAAATGCCCTTCTCTCTCTCGGCATGCTTCCTTCGCCACCATAGTTGGGCTGCATCCCGAAGGAAAGTTGAAGCAGAGTTGATCCTGATCAAGTCATTAGAGACTCCAGTGGCCTCGAAGTACTGCTCTAGGCCAAAGAGAAAGTTCTCCACAACTGTGGCACTACGAGTACCATTGAACATTGCCGGCTTAGGCACTTTCACACCCTGAGAAGTGGCATTCGATGTGCTACCACTAATACGGCTGTTTACACGGCGATGAGATTCACATTCATGACGGATCTCATCCATTTCAGAATGTAGACCTCTTATCTCCTCCCTGACATGTTGGCGGAGATCAGTGAGATCTTGGGTAAGGGAACGAATATCCTCCCCCAAACTACGGCCAAGTTCTGTAATCATGGCCTTGGCAGCGTGCAGTACCTCAACATTCTCCTGAATGAGATTGCTGAGCTGATCGTCGAGTCCCCCAATAGTACTTCTCACTTCCTCCATGTTAGTTTCCAAGCTAATAACACGGGGTTCAAGGGACTCACCTGTGGGCGCCTTGCTCCGGCCTCGCTTGGACTTGATAGGAGCTTGCTCCTCTTGTACACGAGCTTGCTCCAGCACTTCCACACCAACAACAATTCCTTCCTCGGTTGCCATTACGCAATACCTTCCTTCAAGCACAAAGGTTAGAACCTGGGACTTGGAAATAACTTTGCTCTGATACCAACTATCACGGGGCTAGTCTTTCAACCCGCGCAGCACTTAGACAACCTTCTCTGGAAGTTTCTAAGTAAGCCTATCTAGAATGAAAGGAGGATGCTTGGCTAAGTTGAGGAGAAGAGAAAGCTTGAGGCAAGGAAGAGCTTGAGAAATTGGAGAATGCGAGAATCATATTCCTTAAGAACTTGAGGATTTGAGAGAACTTGAGGTATGGGAAGACTCGAGGATGGTTTACAAATGAGGAAGGGTGAGGTATTTATAGGAAAACTCCCACCTCCTTACTATTCCCACCTCCTTAATGGACGGTGGAGATCGAAACGATCCTACGGTTACAATTCATTCTCTAGAATTCTCCTTACAAATATCTAGATATTTACATAGAAAAATCTAGTAGCAAATATTAAAATAATGAGGCTAGAGATGTGTAGACTTCTCTAGAATGCTCTTGCACTATCTAGCACTCTCAAGCTTGTTCGAGAGGCTTCTGGAGAATTCTGGGGCGTTCCGGAGCTTCGTAACCTCAGGAAAAATGACGGACCGTGACATCTCGATCTTCAAAATTCCCCTCTTCTTTCTCATCCATGGCTATCATTCATCCTCACACCCCTACATAGCTATACGTTAAAAAATCAACTTCAATTGATCCCCACAAGTTGCATTCTCTCCACACATATTCAGCCAACTCTTTTCTGCAACGCTTTCACTTTCTGCTAACATTTCAACCCTTTCGCTGCTTGCGCGTGTTCACTTATCATCCTCACTTTCGGCATTTGATATTTCCCCCTTTGTTCCTGCAAGGTAGGGACAGTCAAAATCAAGAGTTCAGTCTAATATCCTTGAATTTCAAGCTGGGTATCAATAAGAGAAGCAACGGATTGCAAATGAGCTACCTCCCGCGGTGTTCTATAACTTGGTGAGAATTATCACTATGACGGAGTCGCTAGCTTACTGCCAAAGCTTCAAGGTATTATCTTCAACATTGTTCTTCACTATTGTTTGTGGTCTATCTCGAATTAGTTTGTTGTTAACTAAGATGTGTGCCTCTTGTGATTTTGTTGTTATATTGAGCTGTGACATTTTTCTCCGAGTTTCTTTTTTGTTCCCTTTGAGGGAAAGGTCAAAAGGGGAAGAATGGAAATTATAGACTTTTCAACTTCAAAATTGTTGCTTCATCTATTGTTTATTAAAATTCAATTTGAATGAACTATATTTGGTTGCCTCAAGAAACCTCAATTGACATTAGTAAACTGTTAAGTACGAACGTTGAGGTTAATATGTAGAAGTGGTGTTCCTGATTTTTTATTGTTATATGGAGTTGCAATTCTAATCCTTCCCTTTTAAGGAAATATCAATGGAAACTAAAGATTTTGAACTTGGAAATTGCTGCTTAGGTTACTGTATATTCTAGTAAAATTTATATAAGCCAGGCATTTGCGTGTAAATTGCCAAATATGAACTTGTTGCTTAATGTGCATTGGGAGGGGTTGCGGACCAGTGTGGCATATGATGTTGCTGATGCTGTTGAAGTCATCAATGATTTAGGATTGTATACTCTTACCCTATGCTTGGATGGAGAGAAAATGAGGGAGGAAAGAAAACTTGGAGAGAAAATGAGTTTTTCCCTGCTTGGATAAGAGAGAAAATGTGGGAGGAATGAAAAGTTGGAGAGAAAATGGGGTGTGGGTCTCACCATATTTTCTCTTCAACTTTTCTCTCTACGCATGGAGAGAAAATGGAGAGAAAACACTTTTTCCCTATCTACCCACATGCTCTTCTATTACTTTTTCATTTTAACTAATTAAGTTTAACATATAATTTTTTTAAAATTCTGATTATAACTTTCTTTTTTTAAGAGAATACTAATATCTAATTTATTTTTTAATTGCTTACTAAAACCTCACAACCTTAAAAAAATATGATATATTCTTATCTAAGTTATTTTGTTTTGAAATATAATAATCTGAAAAAGATATCTTTAATAAATAATATGATTTTAAATTATTTAATAATATTAAATATTAATGTTAACATAATTTTTTTATTATCATATTTAATTTGATATTACTTTATATATTTTAAGGATACTTTACTTGTTACTATTTATTAAAAGATTTTTATTTAAGGATATTTTAGTCATTTAACCATTTGCCCATTTTCTTTCCTTTCTGTTCTCTCACCCATTCAAGCAGAATGGGTGATAATATTTTCTCTCCACTTTTCTCTTCTCTCCATTTTCTCTCCTTCCATTTTCTTTCCTCCCAACTTTTCATCTCATCCGAGCGGAGCCTTACATTCTTGGCTGTGACTGTCTTGATTGTACCCACATTCAGATTAATTAAAGCTACTCCTGTAAGAATATATTGGTCTTTTATTTATTTTTCCTTTATAAATTCATTGCTACAATTGTTATTACATAATCTTCAGCATTAATGGACATGAATTCCCACACTGATTTAACCATTTAGTTATTTATTTTGGCTGGCGGTTTTACCATTTCAAATGTTAGGAAAATGCATAGACACATAATAGAAAGATGCATGACTTCACTCCTAACGATTAGCAGCATAATTCAGGGATTGGAATTTTATGATTTACAGCAAATTCTATAACTCATTTGGTAACCGAACATGTTAAATCTACATGGCCTACCAGAGACTTTATGTAATATCCGCATTTCTGTAACTTGAATTAAAGGCTAGACCGGTAAATTATGTGATAATCTAAGGCCCATAAATAAGGAAAAATGCCAAATGAAAGAAAGATCATAATTGACTAAGTCCCTAGTCTTGAAAAGTCTAAGTGAAAATGAGTAAGGGTAAAATGGTCATTTCAATTAAAAGACCTAGGGTTCAAAATGTCATCAAATAATAAGGACATTTTGGTAATTTGGTCAAAAGTCAACCAAAAAGTCAAAGTTGACTAAAAATGTCAAAAGTCAACCAAGGGTAAAGTTGGAATTAAGAAAGAGTAGAAAAGGTGATGGCATTTTGGTGATTATGGCAAAAGTAGAAAATGTAGTGGCATTTTGGTAATTATGAGGAAAGTAAGATAAGTAGTGGCATTTTCGTAATTAAGAGATTTTGGAGTTAAGTACGACTGAGAAATAATTATTTGAGATAGTAGGAGTCCTCAAATACCGGAGACCTGGACTAAGAAAAGTTTAGTGGGGTTATAAAGTAATTAATAAAATTATTACCCGGTATCCGGTGCGGGCAGTTTCGTTGTACGGAGAACAACAGTGCCAAAAAGCCCGAAAAAGTATTTTCTTAGAAAATTAATTACAAAAAATCCAGGAAGAATTTTAAGGAACGGAAAAGAGCTTGAGAATCAGGGAAAAATATAGAATTTTTCCATGTCCTTAAGTCAAATTGGCCGTCGGAAGCCCATTTTACGGTGTTGCACGCAAATCGAGGAATCCTGACGAGTCACGAGGGAAACCCGGAGATGCTATGGGCTAGGACATGATGCCACCTAGGCAAGGAAGCCTAGGAAATGGTGCCACGTGAGAGATAAAGTCTCCGGAAAAATAAAAAGGTAGTTACTCTCATAAAGGTTACTTTATGGAAATGCGTACCACCGGATCATGTAACTGGACTGGGCAAAGGCCCAGCCAACAAAATCTGACACCTAGGGGCCTGAAAAGTTACTTTTTCAGCGAGGAGGAGACAAGGTGATGTGGCTCAATGTGGATCAAGTATTTTGGGTTCCAAGTTGTAATTTCCATCACACAAATTGCAAGAGACCAAATTAAATTAGCAATTTTTCCTCTCTTTCCTCTCACAATTTCGTCCCTCCCTCTCTCTCTTGTAATCTGAAATTTACTCTCCCTTCTCTCTAGAAAACACTCCCTCCCCAAGCAAGAAAAAGAAGATTCAAGCTTCCATAACACAAGGTAAAGTGTTCTTGCAACTAAATCTCCCTCTTTTCTTGAGTTTGCCACTACTACTACCTTCTCTTGAGTTGTCCTTGAATGAGCCTCCCTTTTTGAGGATAAAGGCTAGGACTTCAAGAGTTGAAAATGGAAAAGAGAAGGTTTTAAAAGTAGTAAATGGTTGCAAACTCTTCCTTGAGGGGTAAAAGATAGATTGTTGGTTGTTAGTTAGTTTGTGTTGTTGTAAAATTTTGGGAAGCTCAAGTTTATGGGGAGATGCTGCCCAAATTTCTTTTAGTCTAAGGGAAGGTGTGTTTGAGTAGATCAAAGTTAAGAAAAGGGGTTTTGGAAGCAAGGAAACACATGGTTTCATGAGCAAAGTTGAAAAACCCTTCCTTTCCTTATTTTTGCTATTTTCGTCCAAGCTGAAGAAAAAAATAGAAAGGCTGTGTTTTTTAGCATTTTGATGGTTCCAATGGCTTTAAAATGATGTTTTGTGTAGGGTAAAGCCAAGAGATGGATTTTAGGAGCTTAAAAGGCCATAAAAATCAAGTCTTGAACTTGTATGACTATTAGAAAACCAAAAGGGGGTTTATTGCGTTTTTACAAGTTTTATGGTAACTTGTTGGTTGTGTATTTACATGGATCTTATGCCATGATTTTTAGGATTTTAAGACCCTCAAGAGCACACTTGGAAGGGATCCTAAAGAACTTTGGAGTTAAGTTAAAAAAGGAGAAAGCTTTACAAAGGTAGCAAGACTACTAAATCAAACTTATGCTTTATGAACTTGGTTGTGAATGGTGCATGATTCCTGTTATGAATGAAGTGAATGATATGAGTATGAAATGTGATTTTGATTGCTATGGCCATATGCATATAAAAATGTAGTTTGAACATATCACATGTCACATGCTCATATACTTGTTAAAAGGTTGTTACATGCATATTCACAATACTTTTGTTTAGCTAGTTTTGCCATTGGGATTTCAAAATCTCATTATTCCACAACTAACCATGTAGGTGCAAGCTCAAGCAAGGGTAAGGAAAAGGTTAATGATGCTTGAAGATGATGTTTTGCTTGCATGTTTTTGGTGTAAATGCGGTTAAGATGCATACTTTCTTGAAAATGTTGTCATGTTTGTAACATAAACCTCTACTAAGATATCATGTGGATGGGTGATGAAGTATGCATGAAAATGAGCTAAAAGTAACCAAGAATGGTAAAGGAATAATCATGCATGTTAGAGGTAGGTTAGTGGACCAAAAAGAGGTTTTGGTGAATTTTTAAGAAAATTGGTTTTCAAAGCTAAAGGGGTTCCAAAGGCCCTGAAAATGAATCTGTTTCAAGTGACAGTTAAAAATAGCAAACGAGCTCCATTGGCTGAAATTTTCCAGTTAGAAACTGCACATCCTAAGCTTTAAAATGATATAAAGTTTTCAAAATTTGGATGTGTATTTTGAGAGATATGAATTTCCAAAGATTGAGGTAAAATCTGGAAAACTGGAATGAGCCATTTTGGACAGTATGTGGTTTTTGAATAAATGGTATCAAATGGGAAAGAATTGGAACCCATGAGTATTTTTCCCCTACTTAATAAGCTAAATTTAGAAATTAGAATCACTCAGTTTCAAATTTTCTAGAATTAATTATGATTTTTTAAAGTTGGGCCAGAAATCTGGAAAAAGACCCATGAACAGTGCCGGCGTTTTTATTGAAACGTTTTTGGCATTGTTTGGATAAGCGTTTGCGCAGCGGTTGGGGGTCAAAAGCATGGTGGGTCTTGTGTGCATTGTTTGGGTCAGCGTCTGGCAAGAATGCCTTCTATCAGAGAAGGAGCTTTTGGCCAGAAGTGGGAAATGGTTACGGTGGGAGAAGGAGCTTCAGCCGCACGAAGCTAAGAGGAAAGGGTGACCGTTGGAGCATTTAATATTTTACTCCATTAAATTTGCTTCTTCCAGCCCCTTCTTCGCGTCTTCTGAACTGCCATCGGGTGGAATGGTGATCTGAGTTCTTCTTCTCTGGCGCAGTTGACAGCGACAGGAACGCATCGGATCTGTAGATCTGGTTCCTGCTTTCAGCCAACTTTAGCTCATCGGATTTGTAGATCTGAAAGAACACATGTGTATATACTACTTTCTCCCTCACTTTTTCTTTCTCCTCGTCCATTCACACATGAGCCTCGAAGCAGAAACCCTTCTTCTTCGGTGATGTCTTCGCCGTCCCCGGAAACATCTTAGCCTGTCAACACCACCGCTCCTCCTTCTCTGCCTCCTGCTGCCACCACTAATGACACCTCTCCTCCAGCTCCGACTAATTCCATGTCACCTACTCCGACGGCTTCACTTACTCCGTCTGTTCTTCCGACGCTGGTGTCCAAGGCTCCAGTAATTGGACCAGTTATGGGATTGTATTTATGCTCGTTTTTGTGGGCATTTGCGTGTTTTTCTATAAATGGAGAAAGCGGAGGAGAATGAGAAAATATGGGCTGAACAATTACTCTGCTGCTCCTCCATCCCAACCCAAAGGTCAACCTTTCCTGGTTCCCTTTTATGTAATGTGTATATACATGTGTTCTTTCAAATTTGATAGGAACGCAGCGGATCTGTAGATCTGGATTTGTATGATCGAAGTTAATTATGTTATGGTATTAGTTAGTAGAAAATTTGCATGATCAAAGTTGTTAGGTACATATATTTTCATTTAATCTATTTTAAATTTTTTACCATTATCTTTATCTCAAAATTATTAAAAATAGCTAAAATAAAATATATATGAAAGTGTGACATTTAATGATATTCATGTCCTTTTAAGTAATTTGCCGTTAAAAATCACTTCTCCAACGTTTATCCAAACGGTTTCTCCTTTTCAAAAAAGTCACTTTTTTCAACACTAATCCAAACATAAATCACGGTACACTTTTAACTTCTACTCAGAATTCCTTTTCCAAAATAACTTCTACCAAGAAGTCACTTTTTCCACTGCTTATCCAAACGCACCCTTTGAAAATTTAGTTCTCAATTTTGGGTTAAAACTTGATATCCAAAGCCCAAGAGTGATTCATAAGTGATCTAAAATAAGAAAATACTGGGAAAATAGGAGGTGTTACAATTAAGGGACATTGTGTTCTGATTCTACGAATGATGCAGACAATAAAATGTTCCTAATAGCAATGGCTATTGTGAAGGAGGAAATATTGGACAATTGGATATGGTTCTTGCACATGATTAAACAAATAATTGGTTCAATGCAAATAACAATTGTGTCTGACTATCATAATGCAATAATTGGTGTTGTTCAAGCTATATTCAAAGGTGACTGACATATGTATTATTATATGTATGTTAAGGAAAACTTCAGTGCATAAATGATTAAATTAAATATAGGTAAGAGGAAGATGAGTGGTTGTTCAAGGCATGATGGGTTAGAGTTGTTTGATACGATAACATGCGGGATTTGAATCTGAGTTCCATATTGCAATGGCAACATGAGGAATTTTAGTCAACAGTCATTTGAGTAGTTGATAAATCATGGTGATATTGATAGGTGGGCCATGAGTAGGTTTCCATATAAACACTGGTCAACGAACCTTGCTGAATCGTTTAGTACTTAGATGGTTAAAGAGATGATATAGTTGCCCAACTAATCCATGAGCATTACGAGAAAGTAGCAAAGAAGTTATATGCAATAAGCATGTCAATGAGTAAATGGAAAATGGTGTAGGCCTAAATATAGATGCAAGATTGATGGAAAATGGAGTTAGATCTAAAGACATGCATGCATTACCTTACGGACAGGGTTGGGTATGTGTCCATACATCAACCAGTACCTTACAGGTCAATCTTTGTTTGAGGGAGTGCAGTTGTGCAAAATGGTAAATGTTAGGCATTCCATGTTCACACAAGTGCATCCATCAAGGTTGTTCATCAAAATGTATATGATTATGTTGACGAATGCTACAAGATAACATCTCAAGAAAAGATGTATAGTAGGTCGATGATTTCAGTTGTAACAATTGATATGCTAGATCCTAACAACTATCGTTTGGAAAATATAGTTGGTCAACCATTCTTATCACCACCTAAGACTACTCAATCATCGGGAAGGCCAATAACTAAAAGGCAAGAATCACATTTTCAAAAGATGTACCAGTGTAGCTTATGCCATCAAGTTGGACACACAAAACTAACATGCAAAAATCCAAAACCAAGTTAAACTTGAATATCTACATGTTGTAAAAATGCAAGACTTTAGAGTTGGTGAATCTCATAATGTTGTGGGTGAATTTTTATGTTACATAGGCATGTATAAGGCCTATTACTACTGTTTTGTTTTATTGGCAATGACAAGAAAATATTAGGTCAAGGTGAAATCTTAAAGTTCACTTGTCATTTTGCAAATCTGTAACTTTTTGCTATCACATGGATATTGAAGTGTTGTCATGCTATTCGTGAAGTTATCAATATCATTGACCGTGTTGTTAATGTTGTTTATTATTGTTTTTTGTATATAGGTTTTACGCATATAAGTAATATGGAATTTTTGTTGGCAATGACAAGAAAACAATATTTGAAGGTGAAATGATAATCTTCATTTGTCATCTTGCAAATTTATAACTTTTTGTTGTCACATGGATACTAAAGCGTTGTCAATGCCATCGGTGAATTTGTCAATATCCTTAATAGTGTTGTCAATACTGTTTATTTGCATTTTTGTATATAGGTTATAGGCATGTAAGTAAAATAGAATTTTTGTTGGCAATAACAAGATAACAATTCTTGAAGGTGAAATGGTAATCTTAATTTGTCATTTGCAAATATGTAACTTCTTGTTGTCACATGGATACTGAGAAGTTGTCAATGGACAATGAACAGTTGTCAAAATATAACTCAGTGGAAGGATATGGGCACCGTGAAGTAGATGTTGGGAGGAGGATAACATTAGTTGCTATTACTTATGTTAGAGTTGTCGATATGCTATTCATAGTTATCAATTAACGAAACAACAACATTAGGGTCATGAGTTCAGGTGTTGTCAATAGCTTGAGAGGACTTGTCCATACCATATATAAAGTTGTCAATGGACAATGAACATTTTTCAATATGTAACTTAGTAGAAGGACATAGGTACTGTGAAGTACATGTTGGGATGAGGATACCGTTAGTTGTCATTACTTATGTTGGAGCTGTCAATACGCTATTCGTATTTGTTAACGAACAAAACAACATCATCAGGGTCATATGAGTTCAGATGTTGTCAATAGCTTGAGAGGATTTGCAATACCATATATAAAGTTGCCAATGAATAATGGACATTTTTCAATATGTAACTCAATGGAAGGACATTGGCACCGTGAAGTACATGCTGGGAGGAGGATAGCGTTAGTTGTCATTACTTATATTAGAATTGTCAATATGCTAGTTAAGTTGTCAACGAACAAAACAATAGGATCTGATCTATATATAATAAGGGATAGAGGAAAGTAATGAATTAAAAACAGACCATTTGTGATTTTGATTGAAATGGTTGGTTCTTACGTGTTCAAAACATGATTACTTGCCCACAAAGATGTCCCTTTGAAAGGTTAAGCTATACGATTAAGATCTTAATGACCATCAAATGGGTTGTTGACTAATTATGGTTTATTATTGAATTATGTCTCCTCTTTGGTCCCTCAATGTCAAAATCAACTGATATAATATTAATATATAAATTGCTTTCCGATATTATTGAATATAAATGATTTGTTAATTTGGGGTTTGTAGAAATACTTTGATTTGTCCTCCTATTGCTTTTGATTACTTAATATAATATTTAATATTAATTCAGTCACTCGAAGTGGGTGTTGGTAGTACATTCAACCGATACTGTAAAGGGTAACACCCTTATAGATTATGAAAGGATTAAGATTTATATAAGATTAACTCATTAATGATAAAAAAAAGAAGAGCAAAACCTGAGTTTGCAGAATAATTTATTCAAAATTTAATAATGAGTTTATTGCAAAGAAAGATGGATAAGAGACATCAGCACCGTTTGTATTAGCATTGAAAAAACACATTTAAATAAGTTAAGATATAACACTTCTCGTGTACTTGCCTTGTAGATTGTAAAACACATCAGAAAAGTAGCTTTTAGACTGATTGAAATGGGCACATGGGAATCCAAAATATTGTGCTTGTTTGGAAACACTTAACTCTCACATAAAAGTACGTTCAACAGTACTTTTCCATAAAACGAGACAATCTCCCCCACATATTTACCTCGACTTACGTAAAAGTACTTCTTTACCGTTTTCCCAAACGACCCCAATAGGGGGAGGAGAGGAGACAATTTCGCTATGGTATTGTGCATTGTGGCGTGGCGTAATTTTGTCATGGTGAAGTAGTGAACATTGTTTACTATAACTATAATTTTGCTGTAAAACCCATTAAGCTTTTGAGAATTCATAATTTGAGCTACATGCATCTAATTCGAGTAAGATTCAAGTTTCCACGCCAATCTTTGAACAAGATTTTTCCGGTAATGTCTAATTTACAATCATTTAATTATTACAGAAGAGGAATTGAGAACGTGAAATTCCAAACAAGTCAAATTAGACACTTTACAAGTTTGAAATCACTTGAGCAACCTTGATCTTGGCTTTTTGACAAAGACAACTAGCCGATAACCACATTGTATTAACTATCATGAACAAAATCAGTGATTCAATATTGAGCATAAAAAGCTTACCAAATGCAATTTTACCCTCTTGGGTCTCCATATTTACGCCAAGAGTAATATGAAGCAACTAGCTAAAGGGAATGAGCACATAAATCTTCCACCCCATTCCTACAACAATAACCATTGGTGGTGGGATTAGGTGATCTACTCAAATATTCAAAAGTCAAGTGCTACATTACAAAATTAAGTAAGAAACATAAACTGCTTTAAGCTTGCACTACATAATGCTTCATCAAGGAAACATTCACTACTATAGAAGGGGGTTTTTGCATTCTCTTCTAATGTTCGTTTGGATGAACGGAATGGAAAGAGCTGCCTCTCACATCCGTTTTCAAAAATACAGCACATCTAAATACTTCTAATATTCCTCACACAGATGTTTTGTGCAAAATGACGCGAAAATTTCAAAAAAGGAACATGAAAAGTGTCTATTGTAGTAGTGATTATAGAGCGTGTGCTACTTATTAAACCTTTTGTAGTAGAACTATGATGGAAGATTGATTTGTGTGGTAATAAGTACTGTTTGAGAAATGTAATTTAAATTGCATCACATTTTAGTCCAAATTAAACATCACCTTTGATTATTTAGTCTTAAAAACCTCATTGACTAACTCTGAACCTGGATTAAAGATTTTGGGGTGTTAAATAAAGCTTTATTGTAAAGGTAACTATGGATTTACACAAGTAAAGCCGTAGAACTATAATGGAAGATTGATTTGCGAGGTAATAAGTTCTGTTGATAAATGTAATTCAAATTGCATCATATTGTTTTGCCCGCAAATTTGCACAACGTTGTACGTAATTTTCTAAGAAATTAAATTATGAATTTCTAAAATAAATAAACTAATAACTAAATAAAATTATGAAAATGCACGAAAAAGTATAGTTTTATAGGAAAAATGGTATCTTGGTAGATAGCACATCTTTTCTATCTCTTCTCTTTATTTGTACGATTAGAAAATTATGAGGATTTTGATAAACTATAGTTAATTAACTCCTTTCATAAATTTATCTACCAGACATGTCACATCAAAATTGAAGAAATTAAGAATCTATTAATTAAGTAAAACCCTGTCAGTATATCCGTCCGTTCTGATAAAAAGATGGTTTGAAGTGAAAGAAGGAAACC
>JANTPZ010091786.1:0-15059 GCA_025593235.1 Vachellia pachyceras
GTGAGGTTTTAGTAAGAAATTTAAAAATAAATTAGATATTAGAATATATCTTAAATATTATTCTTTTAAGAAAATAAAGTCATAGTTAGAATTTTAAAAAAAATATATGTTAAACTTAATTAGTTAAAATAAAAAAGTAATAAAAGAGTATGTGGGTAGATATGAAAAAAGAGTTTTCTCTCCCTGTGTGGAGAGAAAAGTTGGGGAGAAAACGTGGTGGGACGCACACCCCATTTTCTCTCCAACTTTTCTTTCCTCCCATTTTTCTCTCCTATCCAAGCAGGGAAAACTCATTTCTCCCTTATTTTCTATCCAAATTTTCTTTCCTCCCTCATTTTCTCTCAATCCAAGCATTGGGTAGAGGTAAGAGGAGTGTGATGGGTTTTAGGATTTTTATTTCTATTTGATTTTTTAAAAAAATGTAAAATAATTACATGTATTAATGATAATCATGCATATTTAAATAATTTTCATTCAAAAGTCATTTCTCAAATATTTATCCAAACATAAATACATTTTGCAAAAAAGTCATTTTGGTCAACGATTTATTCAAACTTAAATTTTATTCCTTTTGCCAAAGTCATTTTTCACAATGATCGTTCTTCCAATGGAGTTCCCAAACAAACCCAATGTTTGGATAAATGTTGTATAGGTGGTTTTTGGTGGAAAGTGATCTAAAAGAAAATGAATCTCATTATATATATATTATTTTATATTGTGATAAAATTAGGGGGAAATAAAAGGATAAAAAATAGTGAAAATGTCTCATGTCGCGATTTAATATATTTATGCCACGACTTTAATTTTCATCTCTAGATCATGACTTGGAATATCTCATGCCATGACTTGGAATGCATTTTGGGTAAAAAAAAGCTTTTTTCTCCTCTTGATTGTTGTGCTGTTTAATGTATTTTGGACTCAAAATGATTTTTGTTAAAATATGTTGTCAAACAATACTTATTGATCCCAATGTTTTTTGAACTTCGAGAAGCATTTTAGGCATCATACAATCAGGCCTCCAATGGTCTAACGATGATCTTGTTACTGGCCTTTTTAGGATAGAGTTTCCTGCTTTCCTTTGTTATCGGGAAAAGAAACAATTTAAAAACATTGAATTTACTTTTATGTCATGTAAATGTTTACATTGATTTCAAATAATGTGTATGTTTGGGCTCCCCAAACGCATATTAACAATGTTTTTTCTTCAAAAACAGTTCTCTACCATTTTCTCAAATGAGCCTAATATATACTTTTTTATGAAAAAGTAATATATATATATATATATATATGCTAAAAATGTATATTTAACTTCAAAAAAATGAAATTTAGGTCAAATTAACTAGGCTTAAATGTTCAACCTCTAAAACAAACTCTGAACGCACATCAAAAGTCGCCACTATCCCTTTCTTTGCCTACTACATTTATTTTCTTTTCTTTTTTTCTTTTTTGTTGATAGAGTAAAGTTTAATTGAGTTGAATCACGGGCCTCACTAGGGTCAAGGCACATCTTTAGGCACAAAGAATGTTTACAGAGGTTGTAACATTCCAATTTTAAATTCTAGTAGAGGCCGAGGGAAGCAACCAAAGACTTAAGTTTAAGTTTTGTAGGCCTCTTTTTCATATTGGTACTGTATTGATTTTTATATTTCCATATAGGGTTCATTATTAAATATCATGATGCATTGTATTTTGGATCACTTGCAAGGAAAAACGTGTGGGCACTATGTTATTTGGTTCATTAATTATGTCAAATGTAATGGATTTTATGTGATAGTTTGTGGACGAATCTTGTGTCCAAAACCCGGAGTGCATTATTAATGAAAATCACTTCTGCATAAACTTGCCGTTAAATAATTTTTGGCTAAAATTATTACGGTTAATTATTGGTTCTTTTCAGAGGTACTTATAGATCGTTCACTAATAAGATCATCATATCACCAATGATATTTGAACTCATAGCATTGTTACCTATGAACCAATTCTTTACCAACTAGATTAATATGTGTTGGCTTATACTACATTTCTTTTGATTAGGCTACACTATGGGAATAAAATATAGAATAAAAGGTATAAAATATAATTAAAAAAGTATAACTTGTGATATCAGTATCTATATTCTAATAAACAACTAAACATATATGTTTAAAAACAAATTGAAAAAAATTAAAAGTTGAAAACAAGATAAACGGTTGAATTTAGTACTTTTTAAAATAAAAAAGGAGAGCCCAGAAACAACATGATATAATGTTTCACAGAAAATCAAATTTAAAGATATGCACTAAATTATTTAAGCTTATACTTGGATGTTACTTTTAATTGTTGTTGAATATTCTTATAGATTATGTTTTGATGTTTTGGGATGAATTTTATATGATTATAGACATTTTTATTACTTTAATTGTGTTTATCATTATCACGTTGAAATCTTGCCTCCCATGAATTTCAAGAAAAAATGAAGTCATGGACCATTTAGATTAAACATTGTGCTCTAGAGGTCAATCATTATACTTTAAATATTGCTCATATTTGATGAAATTTATCCATTATGTTATAACATTTACATGTTTATTATGATAGTTGTATCCATTAACAAATAAATATTATCCTAAATGTTCCTAATCAATTGTCCATACGGTAGCAAATATAAAATAAGACCATTATGACTTTGATAAGGTATGGAGATACGAGTCCAAGTTTTAGGCAGTTGTAAGAGTATAAGGTGCTGAACCATCCCACTATGAGAAAACTGCATGAATTAAGTTATAAGATTATCTTATATATAACCACATCACAATGCACTTTGACATGAGATCATCATAGATTCCTACATGAGTTGCTGAGTTTTGACTTAGTCAAAAGTCACCTTTGACTGGGTGATAATAAATGCAAAATTGGGCTTAGGGGTTTTTCTTGTAGAGAAATGTAAATGATCAAGATGGGATTTGTCCGTTGCAATAGTAAAGAGATATTACGGGCCTCTCCATGAGTGAATATGAGAAATGTATGTCTATACTACAAAGAAAGGAGTTTTCATTTCTAAGATCAGGTTACTTAGGAATTGAGAAAGTAATAGTGAGGAATAGTATGATGACGTTATCCATACCTTATCATTGATCAAGATATCGTGCGATAAAAAGGACTTGACGAGGTTATATGACAACTTGCTTCGTGTTAATGATCCTCATGAGATTTGGGTAGTCGCAATGCCTTGTTAGATGCAAATTGCGACTTATGGGCTAATGCTATGTATAGTCTACTGTCAATTTCATGTGGGCCTATAGGGTTTCATGCAAGAACAATTTAACACAAACTATAACTTCCAAATTCATTGAATCTAAGATGTGTCCAAGATTCAATGAATGCAATATTTAATCTAGGGCAATCAAATTATATATGTTGTAAATTCAACCTAATAACAATATTATATAGATTCTATTACTTTAATTAGTTTTAATATTTAATTTATTTGGTAAATTAAATAACTAACAATGATTTCATATTTAATTTTTAAAGATAAATAGAATTATTTGGCTCATTATTTGGGTTAATTGAATAGATAAGATTTAATCAAATCAGATTAATTCAAATTCGAATTTAAGAATTCGAATTTCAAAATCAATTAAAGTGATGATAATTGAAGGATGAAGCAAAGTCTTTTGTTTTGTGTGATTTATTTCCCTATGAACTTAAGTTTAGGTAGTCATTATTGTCGATGCTTTTTAAAATTGATTGGCTATACTTTCAATTAAGGATATTGCTGTTATGGGTTAAAATTTATGTTTTTAACAAAGAAAATAAGTTAAACGAGCCTACAAGTCGACCCTTGGCCAATCTTCTAATGGGTCAATCTATGCAAATGGAGGTTTTTTTTTCAATCGGACCTAACTAGCCAACCCCGTATAACAATTCAATACGAATTCTCGGTTCTACGTAGTGTGGCACCCCTCATTGGAAGTATCTAAGAATCTAGTGAATGAAAATTATTCATTGCATACATAAAAATATAATGAATTAAAAAATTGATTTTTAAGTGAAAATGTCCCTTTTAACCTTATCCCTAAAAAAGCAATGAAAAAAATTGTCATCGACCAGAACATACAACATCATCTCAATGTTCATGCAATAAAATCCGGTTCATTAATAATCTAAGCTGATCATCTACTTCCCATCTCTTTCAATGCACTATATGCATTCACTTTTGCCAATAATCTAAATTGTAAAATCAAGTAACATCCACTTTTTCTACCATAAATATTGAAAGAGATCTCACCTCAATCATATGAATTGCAGATCACCCATAGGATACACTACCAATCAATATTTCACTTCTAATCTTCGAAATTACAAGCACACCAAAGTGTTTCTCCTATCATAAGAATCACATGCCTTAATGCACAACATTGTTGAACCTCTACTCTCGTATCCAAATAAACCCTATTCCATAGCAAGTTTCATGTACATTTTAGAGGACAGCCCACATGTAATATCTGCATTTCCGTAGCTTGAATTAAAGGCTAGGCCAAATAAATTATATGATAATCTAAGACCCATAAATAAGGAAAAATATAGAGGAAAATGTCTAAAGGAAAGAAGGATCATAATTGACTAAGTCCCTAATCTTGAAAATTCTAAGTAAAAATGACTAAGGGCAAAATGATCATTTTGAATTAAAGGCCTAGGGCATAAAAATGTCAAAGTTGACCAAAATGTCAAAAGTCAACCCAAGATAATGTTGGAATTAAGAAAGAGTAGAAAAAGTGATGGCATTTTGGAAATTATGACAAAAGTAGAAAAGGTAGTGGCATTTTCGTAAATAAATGGTAAATAAAGAATTTCGAAGCTAAGGAGGACTGAGAAATAATTATTTGAGGTAGTAGAAGTCATCAAATGCCGAAGACTTGAAATAAGAAAAGTTTAGTTGGGTTATAAAGTAATTAATAAAATTATTACCTGGTATCCAGTGTGGGCAGTTTCACTGAACGGAGAACAACAGTACCCGAAAAGCCCGAAAAAGTATTTTCTTAAAAATTAATTACGGAAAATCGAAGAAGAATTTTGAGGAATGGACAAGAGCTTGATAATCAGAGAAAAATATAGAATTTTTTCATGTCCTTAATCAAATTGGCCACCGGAAGCCCGTTTTACGGTATTGCGCACAAATCGAGGAATCCTGGTGATTTACGAAGGAAGCCAAAGGTATTTTGAGGAATGGATGATGCCATCTAGGCAAGAAGGCCTAGGGAGGGCTGCCACATGAAAGAAAAGTCCCAGGAAAAATAAAAATGAAAATGCGTGCCATCGGATCAAGTAATTGATCAGGCCAGGGCCCAGTCAGCCAACCAGACTTGAAGGGCAAGTAAAAGGGCGCCATTCTCAGCAAGGAATGCCAAGAGGACAAGTGACACAATGTGGAGTAAGTATTTCAAAACTTTAATTAGTCTCTCCCTCTCCTCTCATTTCTCACTCCCTCTCTCTCTCTTACCTTCAGATTTTCTCCTCCTCTCTAGAAATCACTCCCCCCAAGCAAGAAGAAGAGCTCCAAGCTTCCTTCCATAACTCTAGGTAAAGGTTTCTAACAACAAAATCTTCCTCTTTTCTTGAGTCTTGTAACTTCCACTACCTTTCTCTTGAGTTGTTCCATGAATGAGCCCCTCTTTTGGAAGAGGAAGGCTAGGATTTCAAGAGTTGAAAATGGAAATGAGAAGGTTTTTAAAGTGGTAAAGGGTTACAAGTTACTCTTTGAGTAGTATGAACTTTGTTGTTGGTTGTTGTTAGTTGGTTTGAGTTGTTTTAGAATTTTGGGAAGCTCAAGTTTATGGGGAGGTACTGCCCAAATTTCTTTTGGTCTAAGGGAAGGTGTTTTGAGTAGATCAAAGTTAAGGAAAATGGTTTTTCGAAACAAGGAAACACATGGTTTCATGAGCAAAGTTGAAAAACTATTCCTTTCCTTATTTTTTTGCTATTTTCGTCCAAGCTAAAGAAAAAATAGAAAGGATGTGTTTTTGAGCATTTTGATGGTTCCATTGGCTTCAAAATGATGTTTTGTGTAGGGTAAAGCTAAGAGAGGATTTTAGAAGCTCAAAGGGCCATAAAAATCAAGTCTTGAACTTGTAGGACACTTAGAAAACCAAAAAGGGGGGTTTTTATGTGTTTTGCAAGTTCTGTTGCATTTTGATGATGTCATATTTATATGGATGTTATGCCATGATTTTTAAGGGTTTAAGAGGTCCCAAGAGCATCTTAAAAAAAGAACCAAGAACATTTTGGAAGTGGGATTAAAGGAAAGCTAAGATCTTGAGGTAGCAAAACTACTAATCTCTTTTTATGTTAAGAAAATGTTTGTGAATGTTACATGAACTTTTATGATGAGCAGAGTGCATGATTTGTGTAGGAAATGTGACTTTTGTGCTATGGCCATATGCATGCTAAAGTGAAGTTGGATGTGTCACATGTTTATGTATTCATACACATGCCATAAAGTCATGTATGAACATTCACTTTATTATGATTATGTGGTTTTACTATTGGGATTCCCAAATCTCATCCCCCACCCACAAACCATGTAGGTGCAAGCTCAAGCAAGGGTAAGGAAAATGTTAATGATGCTTGAAGATGATGTTTTGCTTGCATGTTTTGGTGTAAATGGTTAACATGCATATTTTCTTGAAGTTGTTGTTATGTTGTAACCTAAACCTCTACAAAAGTATCATGTGAATGGGTGATGAAGTATGCATGATAATGAGCTAAAAGTAACCAAGAATGGTAAGGAAATAATCATGCATGTTTAAGAAGTGTTAAGGAACCAAAAAGAGGTTTTTGGTGAATTTTTAAGAAAATTGGTTTTCAAAACTAAAGGAGTTCCAAAGGCCCTAGAAAATGAATCTGTTTCAAGTAACAGTTAAAAATAGAAAATGAGCTTCAAATGGGCTAAAATGTTTCGGTCTGAAACTACACATCCTAAGCTTTAAAATGATATAAATTTAACGAAATCTGGATGCGTATTTTGAGAGTTATGATTCTCCAAAAATTGAGGTAAAATCCGGAAGACTGGAGTGAACCATTTCAGACAGCATGTGGTTTTTGAATAAACTGTATGAAATAAGCAAGAATTGGAACCCATGAGTATTTTTCCCCTATAGTTAACTTAATAAGAAAAATTTAGAAATTGGAATCACTCAGTTTTGATTTTTCTAGTATTAATTATGATTTTTCAAAATTGGGCCAAAAAACTGGAAAATGGCACTGTGAACAGTACCAGCGTCTTTTCCGTTTTTAAAAATTTTAGTTCACAATTTTAGACAAATTTTTTATATTTAAGGCCTAAGAGTGATTTATAAGTGATCTATAATAAAAAAAATATGGAGAAAATAGGAGGTGTCATACCAAGCACAAGTAATATTTTGAACCAAAGAAATACTTAGTAAACTTAAGAGGAGACCAATGGCACAAACATCTATAACCGACATGATTGACTCACCACTCTCTTTCCAGCAGAAGAAGAATATCATGTCATCGTTGAGGTAGGTATCTGTAACTTCCGCCTTCCTTCCAATGAGCAGACTCCATCAGGCAACAACTGGATCATTTTTCCGTAAGTTTTACATATGCCCTCAACTGGTCTAGACAGCAGGACTGTATACGTGCCAGGGAAAGAGAACCCTCTCTTTTCCATGTGCTTAAAAGTAGACATAAATAGAATTCGCACGTACTTTAAGTAGCCCAGCCTTGGGTTGACCTAAATTCGTTAAAGGCGGTCCCAAACGGAGACCATAGCTCATAGTAGGAATAATCCACCTCAAAACTGCGAGGAATTATTGCTGTTGTAGTGGTCCATAATCTGTCAGTCACGTTGTAAACCTGATATGATGAAATGCAAAAGCTCTTAAAAAACTGGGTCAACCATGATTTTCTTATGCCAATGAGATTGAATATTTACTATGAAGGTAAAAATAATCTATTTAACTACCGGCTGATTTCAAGAAACCTAAACAATATACTAACAGTAGTAATTGCTTTCGTTATTTTTTATCTTTGTTGTGAAAACAAAGTTTTTTTGGAATGAAGAGAACAATATGAGGTAGGAGGATATAGTGTAAACGATACCCTCTTAAAGAAACCATGAAGAACATGAGATGAAATATGAGAGAGCAACCATATTGTGAATTGACTGTGCAAACTACAGAAAGCTCTAGCATCAAAGAATATAAAATGATCTTCTTGCTTCACAACTACATCCATTAAACACTAAGCTGTATCTCAATTTAATCTGTATAGTTCGAAAGCCTATAAATAAAAATTATAACTAAATAAAAAGTATTTATGTATATAATATAAGAATAATTGGCTTCCTTTCTCATTTATAATTTTGATTAATTTTACAAAAAAAAACAAGTAATTTGCTACGTTTATTATCTCTGTCCTTTGGCCCATACTCCTCTTGAATGCATACACATTATCATCTCTAAAAATAAGAGAAATTTTCATAAAATTATAAGTACTGTTTTTGTAACTTTGCTCAATAATTTATTTTATTTCAGCACTTGATTTAGCCTTCTCACACACTCAAATGCATAATACATGTTTGTGTGTGTGAAAGCCATACTTCAAACTCATGATCCTTGAAGAAATATGTTAAATTTCTGTGCTCAACATACCATTTCATTGTTTATTACAACAGAAAATTAGATAAACCTTCTAAATTAAAATGTGCTAAAATACAGACTAAATGTCTGTTTCCATTAGGTAAAATCAGGCACATAGATGTAACGTTGTTGTTGAGCTCTAACAACATAAATAAATTAAATCAATATGGCAGAGCGACAAAAATTGGAATGGGCAATAATCAATAGCTAAAAGTGGAAGCCGAGAGCATGGAAATACTACAGGGAAGACGTTGAAGGTGGATATGAATACTCTTGCCCACTGCAATAGAAATAATGGAGTTCTGGTGGAGAGAGGCAAATTCGCAAGAGTTAGTGTTGAGGTTGATCCTACGAAGCAACTACAGTCTCGTTCTGTAATCAGGAAACACGTCTGTAATGGGGATTGAGTATGAGGGACTGGATGTTATTTGTTTTAAGTGTGGTAAATATGGACATAATCAGGAGTTTTGCTCGATGAATAAGTGCTATAATGGTGATACGTCGGAAAACACTGTAACTTCCGGCATACCTCCGGTGAACAAAGAAAGTGCCCAAGGGAAAACAAGCTCTGTTCAGTGTCCCAGGAATCCTAGCGGATGAGTTGTACGGGGATTGGATGAAAGCTACTAAAACGTTTAGACCAAAAATAAACAAGAAAGAAGCAGATAGGAAGCAAAGTACGTCTAAGACTAAAGGAGCTAATCTTGTTAGAAGAGAAGGGAAATTACCTGCAAACTCGCGGTACGAAGTGCTTCAGGAAGACAGTGATATCGTGCCAGTTGCAGCGCAGCACGAAGATGGTGAATGCCTCGGCGTGGAGAAAAAAAGAACCAAGGGTTGACATCCTAAACGAGGAAAATGTCAGGCCAACGGAAGAGAGGAAAGAGAAGGGGAAAGCTGGTACCAAGGAATCGACAGCAGCTGGACATAAAAAGGAGGAGACTGGGTGGCAGACGTCGGACATTGAGCCAAGGAAGGAGGATGTGACGGATCCTCTCACAGGAGGAATGGACAAGGCATTGATGGAGATAAATGTTGAGCCTAGCCCAATGTTCCAACTAAAGGCGCATCAACGGGCATCCAACAAGAAAAATGGGCTTGGTACTAAGCCCAAAGTGTTTGCTCTAACTTCTAAACTAAAGCAAGTAACTCGAAACCACAATGTTGTATTTGGGTCTTTGGTCAAGAAAGGCCCAAATGCTCTTGATCATAAGGAGCAAGGCCATGTTGCTAATGGGCCATCAGAGATTAATAACGGGCTGGAGCATAAAATGATATGGTGGTGAGGCAAGGCAAAATAGTCTGATGGGCCAAGAAAGGATTTTGGCAAGTGACGGTCCCATGCAATCGACTCTACGTATCATGTATTAAAAAACCTCTACGTATCATGGGGACCTAATCATATGGGAACAAACGCTTGCCCAGGATAGGAGGAAGGAAACAAGCATCATGGTTATATCATTGAGGACAAGGCGGACGGTTTGCACAGGGAAGAGCACATAATGGACTTACCCGACTCTGTCCAGTAGATATGTTCCTCTTAGGCGCTCCTTCCTTTTTTTGTCTTTCCATGTGATTACTTTTTCATGGAATTGTAGAGCCGCAGCCTCAGGAATTTTTCCTGCCCATTTGGTTGATAACCTGTTCAAAAAACATATAAGATGGAAAGGTACAGGGTATACATACATCAGATTTATTCAAGTCCTAGGAAATTGAAGATAGGGAAAGAATAGAAATATCAAAGCAGAATGGAGATGCATATGAACATAAATTTCAGAGTATGAGTTTGAATTAGATTAGAAAAGTCAATTAAACACGCTTTGTTCCACATCTGGGTGAAAAGTCAATTAAAGAGTCAAATGTATTTCATAGCTACGGATATCACCCATAACTCATTATATTTTATCATGTTGGGGAAGATGTTTTTGGAGCATCCTTTCCTTGATAGAGGGAGCGCTATTATAAAGCTTTTCACTACAGAAGAAAATTTTCTGATGTTTCTCCTATTCCCTTTTTGAATTGATTAATTTATTTTGCTCATTGGGAGGAGAAAACAGCTTCTTCAAGGATAGTGCTTTACCAGAACTGATTTGATTGACGTCATAGAAAATATGCATATAGATATAAAGCAAAGATCCTTTAAGACATTACATTTCAATCAACAATATATCTATGAACCGTTTTACCACTGAGCATGCTTAATATCCCGATCATTCAGGTTTGCAAAGATCCTTTGTACAGTATAACCATTCCCGACGATTGTGTTGATCTAATTTCCATATAACGTACTTTAGGCCATTCTCAGCCATAGTACACGGGAACATTCCAAAATTCTCTTTAGCACATTTAATTGAAAAGCTAGCAACTTATCCCAGAGCAGAAGACAAACTTGGCAAGAAAATACCTGAATTTGAAACTCTTCCAACATGCCAAATCTAACAAAAGAATATACGACCTTTTGCATGAACAGCATCCACAATGGGTTTCCATGCTTCCACTTGCTCTTTTGTCCAAATACCCGGTGTTTGAGGATACCTTTAAATTGTAAGGGAAAGAACACTTTGTGAAACTTCCTATCAAACGGGGATAAAATCAACATATATGAAGTGCACAAAATTACCCTTGTACAGTGTCAGAAACACCGGTAGCTTCAGCTATCAGAAGACCCCCTTCAGAAGCTCGCTGAGAGTAATATAAGATAGCATGTGGCTGAGGAACATTGTTGTAAGATCTCTGTCTAGTCAGTGGGGCCAAAACAACTCCGCATAGCAAAAGACAACGAAATTTCAATTAAAAAACCAATGAATGTTCAACTGATACATAAAATAATCAGATATGACCAATGCCAGCCAGGTATTATAGTATTAAAAAAATTAATTATGCTTAACTATGGTTTGGTTATGGTTCAGTTAAAGATAGTTCAACTTTACGACTATTTTGACCTCCCCAGACACTACTAGAAAATCGCATATTAGCGAGGAAAATAAGCGACGACTTTGATATTCCTCTCTAAATAGCCTAATTAGCGAGGACTACCAAATTCCTCTCTAATTTTTAAATTAGTGAGGAAAATTAGTGACGACTTATATATTCCTCTCTAAATTTCTCAATTAGCGAGGAATTTAGCAGGAAATATTAAATTCCTCACTAATTTTTCAAATTAACGAGTAAAATTAGCAACAACTTATATATTCCTCTCTAAATTTTTTAATTAACAAGGAATTTAGTGAGAAATATTAAGCTCCTCTCAAAAAAATTCAAATTAATTGCTTTCCTCTCTAAAATTTATTTCCCTCCAAAATTTACCCCCAAAAAATTTATTTCCCTCCCATCCGTAAGTAGCTAGTTCATTTTATGGCTCAAATGCTTCACTTGGTCTCTCCTCAGCCTTTACCCTATAACCCCCAAATCCTCGCCCTCGTCGTCGTTCTCCTTTCACTCATCTTGCCACAAATCCAGACAACTCCTTCCAGAGACGACGCATCCTTCCAAATATAATCATTCTGAGGTATGCATAAATCAACCCTTGAAGGATTTTCCTCATCATCAAGCCATGAATCCATCCAGACGACTCAGTTTTCATCATCATCAACCTCCTCTCAGCAAAATGAAATAGGTTTTGTGCTTTCACAATTTCTTACTCTTTCGCTGGCTTGCTCTTAGATATTCCATTTTGGCCTAGATTTGTTTCCATTATCTCTGCTTAGTTTGATCCTATGGTTCGAGCACTTCGCCCTCTGATTGAAATTTGACTGGAAGCAACTATTTCTGATTTTAAATCTGGTCTGCTTCATTGAATGTTGTTTATTCTTTGATGATGAATAGATAGTCTGAGAAATTATGCCCTTGAAAACAGCGATGGAGTTGAAGCAAAGGGCTTAGGTTCAATAGTGATCTAACAAAGAGCAAGAAAAATTACCCTGCAGTGGCGGTTGCTGATTTTGATCAAAAAGCATGCCCTACTGAGTATTTGGTTTGGGTAATGAGATTGATGCGTTGAAAATCCAGTCCAGTCCTGTATGCAAAATTAGTGGGAAATAATCACGAGGCATGCTGTGCGTGGAGCTTTTTTAGGGTGATATTGGTCTGGAGGTGAGCAATTATTGAAATAATCGTTACCCTATGTGGCTATTGAATCGTTACCCTGTGAGCATATTTGGCCCTATTGAATCCGCTTGCAAACGTGCTTTAATTTTGTTTCTCCATGAGCATTTTAAAATAAGATTCATGAGACTTTTCTATTCATGATTATTGTTTCTATTTCAGGGGCTTAGGCAGGAGGTTGTTGTTGATTTGGTGGAACAGTGTCGAGTATATAAACAGAGAGTGGTTCAACTGGTCAACTCAACTTTGTAAGGCCAGATATATATATTTTTTGTGATACTGTGATATAATGATAGTCATAATCATTTTCTTGTAATATACGGTACAAATTTAGTTGGTTATATGTTTTTATCTACATTCAAAGATTGAAGATTGATAGAGCTGTTATGATGATTTATTCTATCATTTTCAGTGATGAATCACTGCTGTGCCAAGGACTAGCTCTGAATGATGATTTGCAGCATTTACTGGCCAAGCATGAAGCCATTGCTTCAGGAATTCTTGCTGAAAATCAACCAGAGAAATCTAATCAAAATCATCCAGAGAAACTGAAGGCTGCTCCTGCTGGAGTACTTGTTGATTTAGACGGGCCTTTAGTTGAAACAGGAAATACTAGCAAACAAACTAATGTGAAGTAATCCATTATCCTTGATTTAAGTATGGTTTATTTATTAGGATTAAGCCATAGATGTTACCGGTTCTGCACAGATGAACAGAAAACTAAAGGATAAGGAAGAGTTGATTGTATCCTTGAAAAAAGACCATGATTTGAAGTTACAGAATGAGCAGCAGGAACGATCGAAGCAACTTGGGAAAGCAAAGGAAGAGCAGCAAGCTTTGATGAAATTAGAGAAAAGCTAAGACTTAAAATCCAATACTTGGAGAAAAGCAAATGAAAGATTTTTCTTTGTTTACTATAATCCCATAATTGTTATGTTGTAGGAATTATTGATATCTCTTAAAACATGTCCTTGGAACCGATTTTAGAAGTCCCAAACAGGAGTTCTTGTTTGTTTCTGAAATCATGCTATATATAAATATGTATATATTGAAATGATTATTTTACACTGATTGTAATTGTATTTCTTTATTTGTAGGTCAAGTGATGTGCAGAAATGTTAAAAAAGCTACGATTCTTCAAAGATCAAATCAATAAAGTTGGTCTTCCAAGAACGCAAATTTAAATCATTGAACAAAGATTGTATTGTTTGAAGAATTTGTTGAAGCACTTAATTTTTATATGTATTTTTCAATTTTAAGACTTTTATCATCTATTAGAATGTGCATTTATGATTAAAGATACTATGTAATTGATATTAATATTTAAAATTTGTTTTTTGGGTCAATTGTGTGATTAAATAGGATTTATTTATAAAATATTTTTGTAAATGCGTAATTGATTAATATCTAAAATCAACGATGGATTTAGTGACAGAATTATCAATTATGGAGATGCTAAATACATATAATTGCTCATTTAACAATGGAAAATAACTCATTTAGCAATGGAATATAATGTATTTAGCGATGGAAAAGTAAGGTATAATATTCTAATTAGTGACGGAATTAGTGAGGAAAAAACTGAAAAATAAGACATAATATTGTAATTAGTGGCGGAAAATTCTATCGCTAAACGAGTGAAAATTCTGTCACTAAATTTAGCGACGGATTTAGCGACGAACATTTCCGTCTCTAATTAACGACGGATTTAGAGACGAACATTTCCGTCGCTAATTAGCGAGGAAAGTATTTCGTCGCTAATTCCGCGCTAAATTTCTATCGTTAATTCTGTCGCTAAATTTAGCGAACCTCGTTTTAAGAACGGATTTAGCGACGGACTTTTTCCGTCACTAAATCTGCTTTTTCTGTCGCTAAAGCTTATTTTTCCGTCACTAATTCCGTCGCTAAATCTGATTTTTCTAGTAGTGAGATAAGGCCTTCAGGCTATACACACACACACATCTTACTATCTCACACTTTGAATAAGATCCCAAACTCAATATTGGCACCGTTTGGATAAGCGGTGGAAAAAGTGACTTTTTGGTAGAAGTAATTTTGAAAAAGGAATTCTGAGTAGAAGTCAAAAGTGAAACGTGATTTATGTTTGGATAAGCGTTTGAAAAGTGACTTTTTTTAAAAGGTGAACTCGTTTGGATAAACTTTTGAGAAGTGATTTTTGGTGATAAATTACATATTTATATATTCATATATTGTATTTTAACTATTTATGATAATTTTGATGATAAAGAAAATAATAAAAAATAAGAAATTTAGTAATTGAAAATATATGTACATTAAATATTAAGAAAAAAA
>JANTPZ010091787.1:0-30279 GCA_025593235.1 Vachellia pachyceras
TTCTGCAAATCAACCACAATATTGGGCGATTCCGGCGAGTGCGATGCCGTTTTTCAATGTCCAAGCGACACCCATATCGAACTTCGTCTCTGCGATGATGCAACCCAGTGAGCAATCAGGGCCTTATCCAGGTTATATGAACGTTTCAAATGGTACTTCGGTTTCGGGTTCTGCGAACTCATCGTCGACGATGGCTCCTAGTCTGAGCTCAGGAACGAGTCCGAGTGGTAGTGCTCCTCCAGCTACGGCGACCACGTCGGCGACTCAGAAGCTTAGGGATTTCTCCATGGAAATTTACGACAAGAAAGAACTGCAGTTTTTTGGTCGATCTGCGAATTCTGAACCGCCGAGTTCAAAGCCTTGAAAGTTGAAGCTGTTGCATTTGTAGATGAAAGAGGGTGAGAGATTTTTTTTATTCAAAAAAATTGTGAGGCGAAGAAGAAGAAGACCCACTGCAGCGTTAGATGTCGGGGTTTTGTACTCTTGTTTGACTGGTTTCAGTTAGCAACACAATGCTGAGTTTTAATCCTGAGTGCTTAATTTGTCGCTAACTGTGTTTACCCTGTTCTTCTTTCGAAACCAGAAGTAATTTTATTTTAAATGTCCAGAATTCCGTCTCTGCCAATAGTTGGAGGTTAGATGGTGCGAGTTAGGAGCGTGCGGGAACCGGCGGACTGCGAGTAGGTGCGTCCCGTGAGGCAGTGAGTGCACGACTGCACGTGCCCATGGCATAGTGGGGTCCAGCGAAGTGGGGGTCAACTTGGGGGGTCGTGGACCATGCCAAGGGGTTGGGGTTGGGCCACGCACGAGAGAGCTGAGGTTGAGGCACGTGTCCCTAGGATTGTGTGGGACCGCCTGAGGCTGTGGTGGCCCCTGCTTCAAGAGTGGACTGATTGATATAGGGATTTGAGCACGATCAGGCACCACACACACAAGTCCATAAGCATAATGACGTGGTAAAGCCCTAAGAATGAAAGACCTGGTTATGGAATTCCCCAAACAAGGCCTTTCATAGGATCTCAGGCCCATTCGTATAAGCCCAAAATTATGCCGGATGGACCTCAGGCCCATTCGTATAAGCCCATCATTTAGTATGCCGAACCACCAATTCATTTTACTATTCCAATTAATAGATCCACATGTTTGGCGAAGATGTTTGTCCAACATGAAGAAGTGAAGTTTGAGTTTTTATTAAAATAGGTGCTCACATTTAATACTCGATGATATTACATTAAATAGGATAATACTTATGATTAAAAAAATGTATTCACATTTTTTGTTTTACCCCAACAAAAAATTTGCACCGTGGCCACTAAATTTGGGAATGAATAAAATAGAACCACAACTTGATGTGAAGGGATCACAATGGCTTCACTTTCGCATTTTTTATGGTTAATTGGTCCCTAACCAACCCTTGCTTGATCTCTTCGCCTCGTTCTCTTATTTTCCACCCACCAAATACAAATGCATAATATTTTTTTCATAACAACTAATGTAAACATGCAAACAAAACTATCATCGAGTGAATATTAAGCTCCAGCCCAAGGCCTATATAGCACCAGCTGGAGACGATGGTATCGAACAATTTGTTTTCTTATCGCTTCCGTTTGAGAATGTGGTAGAGAAGTATTTTTACTCAAATCGAAACAAATATGTGAAAAAAATTATTTTTACGAAAAAACACCATTGAACGTGTGTTTGAACCCTACAAACGTTAAATCAAACAGGTACAATGTTCATCTCTGCTTGTGATGGCTAACCATTGGGGTAGCTAGTCATCTACAAAATAAGTTTTACTTACCCTGTTGCATCACTCAAGCCATCTTAAACTTTTTGAAACAAAATTACTTTTACATTAGTCGGTCAAACAACATATAGTAATTCATTCTTGTTGTTTTAAGGGTAAATGTGCAATTCTACCAATAAAGTTATGGCTGATGAGCGTCTGGTACCATAAAATTTTTTAGGGTGCAAAAATACATATAAACTTTTAAAAAGGTGCAGATTTGACAATACTAACGGTTTTCTGAAAACGGACGTTAACAGCGTCTACGTTGATAAGACAGCGAGGTATGCTTTTAAAACTTCATGTGTATTTTTGCACCTCGAAAATTTTATAGTGCTTGATGCTCCTTGGCCATAACTTTATTGGTAGAATTACATCTTTACCCATAAATAAATTCATAACACAGTTTTTGAGATGTATTAAATAATCATTTCAATTAAAACACAATGAAACTGACGTTTAGGGAACAGACCAAAAACGTTTTATGCCTTTTTCTTAAGTAGGTGATGCTATTTTCTACAAAAAAAGAAAAAAAATAAAAATTCAACTCCAACTCGATTTGATCGCCAAATACTTTTCGGTTGATCGTCGGCAGCTGCCACAACGGCAACATAAAGAGATTTTTCGCCGAATATCAACTCTAACTCACCACAATAAACTGAACGGCTTTAGTGATAGCTCAACAATTTTAACGTGCTAACTTTTGATTTAAGTCATTTTGAAATTATAAGAACTAACATTTTTAGACAAATTGAACTTCAGGGACAAAAACATAATTTAAAATCACAGAGACCAAAACTCAAATCGAGTGAAACTGTGAGGATCAAAATTTATGTTTAACCACTTTTTTTAAAATCCAAGTCACCAATCCATATCTAGTCATCAAGTCACGTCATCAAACTTAATAGCGTTAGCGACGACGAATGATGATTTTAATGAAAATACATATAAAGTTTTAAAAATATCTAGTCATCAGGTCACGTCAACAAAACTTCATGTGTATTTTTGCACCCTAAAAAAATTTATTGTTCCAGACGCCCCTTGGCCATAACTTAATTGGTAGAATTACACATTTGCCCTAAAAGTCTGCCTCGCCATCCTACCTTACTGTCTTGCCAACGTGGACGTTGTTAATGTCCGTTTTCGGAAAATCGTTAGTATTGTCAAATCTGTACCCTTTTAAAACTTCATGTATATTTGTGCTCAATTGAAAACTTTATAATACCAAATGCTCCTCGGTTATAACTTTAGTGGTAGAATTGCACTTCTGCCGTTGTTTTAAATCAATTTCTGATAATTTTGATTTTTACAATGTTATCAAATATCCCTCAATAAAAAAAAATCTGTTTCCCGTAAAATCAACTATGAAATTTCACTATTCCTGTTAGAGAAACTGGCCAAATAATCTGTTTTGTCCACATGTAAAGAAAGTTTCAGTGTCTTGAGCTTTACCATCTTTCTTTTTGGGTCCCCATCAATCCTATTTTGAAAAATTAATGTGATTTTTTTTAAAAAAATTATGAACCATAAGGACATTTTTTACAGTTTATGAATTAGTGTAATTTCACGTCACATAAAATTTCTATGAAGCTTGTCATCTTATCAATCATAGATCACAACGACGGAAAAGAAAAGGAAAGGTGGACATGATATGTAATGGATTATTATAGCCTCTCCATATGATCTGAACAAGTGGACAATATTCTCCATCGTTTTATTCGCTTAACACTATAGATAAACGAATGGAAGCATATCACACGTGTCAATCTCTCTATTGCTGATATAATCGAAACGCATAATATAGATAGATTGCAAATCACGTTGAAAAAATATCTTCCACCGATATTTGAATCAGCTTTATAGGATTTGAGCCATACCATAACCTTTAAAACGATTACTTTTTGCAGTTAGTAATATTGGAATCAACTTTAGATGATTTGAGCTTAGACATAATAAGCATTAATGGAGAGGCGGCGTGCCTTTTCTTGGCCACTCCTCTCCCCACAGGTGAAGATGAATATGGTATAAATTATAACATTTGATTTTATTTAAATACTTTAATAATTCTGTACAACTGTTTATCTTGAAAATTACAACAAATTGCAGTGTATTTTTTTGTAACCTTTTTTTTCCGGAGGATAACCACTTTAAAATATCAATATTTTCCCCTTAAAGAGGTATTTCCCAAGCTTGCCAAAACAAGACAAACATTTCTATTTTATATCCGTGGGAATATTTTGTTTCCATCATCACATATACTATGTGTCAATGGTATTTTAATGTTTAAAGTACATTTATGGATTAAAAATTAATTAATATAATCAATATTTCAGGCAAAAAGTAATTAACATGTCAGAACTTTTTAAAATTATACGATAGTCCTTATTATTTTTCTATTTAATACTATATTGAAAAATTAAAATTTGCTCGATTAGGAATATTATCGAAAATTAACAATTAATATAGTTTTGATTATTGAACATTTAAAAGTGTAGGACGGATAAAGAGAAACAAAAATTTTTCTTTAAAAACAGATATACCAAGTAGTGGAAGGAGTATTATATTGGTTTTGAAAACAAACTTTATTTTTTAAAAAATACTGGCATTAAAACAGTTGGAACATAATATTTGCTCGAGAACATTTTTCTAGTGCAAATTAAACTATACAAATGATTTTACATTTAGAGAATGAGGAGTATTTTAGAATTAATATATCATCTAAAGTAAAATAATTCTTTTTACTTATTTATTATTTATTGACATAACGTCAGCATAAAATTAAATTATGTATTTCTATTTAATGAAGGATAATTTAGTCGCTCTGTGGTAATTTTTTTATCTACGCATTTTAGAAAATAAATTAAAATTAAATCTCTCAATGCAATGTATAGACAAGACTTTTAGTTAATTTATATGTTGATACATATTGTAGACGTTAACAATTAAATTGCTGCTGGCAAAACAACAGATGCTAAAAATGTCAGACGGAGATTATGAGCAATATAAGGGACAAAACTGTGGGTCCACTTCTTTCATTTTCACTTGCTTTCTCAGTTTTTCCCCTTATGGGTTCGTTACTTCTTTCCTTCGGGTTTCCCTGTCTTAATTCATTCCATTTCCTCTATTTTCTTCTGCTTTTACTTTATTGTGGCTATCAACTTTTAGCAGGATGACAAGATTAGAAGAATAAAGAGGCATGGGACTAGAACCGAATTTGGAAGAACCTTGAATCTTTCTAGGGTTTCTGGACTGCTGTTTTCTGCTGCCAAACTTTTGAATCCATTCCAGTGTTCCATTAAATTCTTCTGTCTTTCTCTAACCTCATAGTTTTTGGATTCACTATTTATTGACCTCCGTAGTCCCATTAATTATCTCTTTCTCTGCTACTACCAGATTTTTCCATCTTTCTGGGTTCTTAGTAGATTTTAATCTGGAGCTTCTGGGTATCACAATTTTTTTTTAAAAAAAACTGTTTGTTTTGTTTTGCTTTTTATGCTACAAATATTCCTTTCATATTGTGGGGGGTTATTTTTTTTTGGAAATATCTTGTCTTACCTTTCAAGGATCAACTATGGAAACCAGAAGCTGTGTTCATATGGGTTCTGGATTTTTCATTTCTCGCTTGCTTTAGTAAATAAGAACTCATGAAAAAGGATTAAGTTCTGGTCTGTTACCTTGATTAGGGTTTCAGTGAGGAGTAAATTGATTTTAATTTCTTGCTAGTCCTTTTTTTTCTTGAGAAGCTCTAAGAATGGTGAGGGGGAAGGTTGAAATGAAGAAGATTGAGAATGCAACTAGCCGTCAAGTAACGTTTTCAAAGCGTAGACGTGGGCTTCTAAAGAAAGCCTATGAGCTATCTGTTCTTTGTGACGCCCAAGTAGCTGTGATTATCTTCTCTCAAAGTGGCAGACTCTATGAGTTCTCAAGTTCTAAGTACGTTTCCCTTCTACCCTATAGATAGATCAAATATATGCTCTTCACTTAATTAGTTGAATCCTGGGGTTTAATTAATTGCTGGTTTATTTAGAGAGAGTTGTGTGTTAGCCTTGCTTGATAAGAATTGTTGTTTGTGAGTTGTTCCTTTGATCCTTCAGTATCTCCTTTTTCATATCTGACTGTTCAATTAATGGGATCCTTCAGATGTTCACAATCTCTCATTTTCATGAGAAGAAAAAAATGAAGGAGCTTGAGTGTCACCCCCCCAACCCAAAAAGAAAAAAACCATAATTTGCAAGTTTTATCAGGAAAATATTTTATTTGTCGCCTTCATTCTGGGGAGCTACGATGACTGTACTGTAATGGTGAGCACAAAAGCAAAAACCCAGAAAAATAAAAGGAAAAAGGTTCTTATGTACTCACTATTTTTTGAGAGGCCATAATCAGATTAACATCCTTAATTGGCCTTTACCGATATATACGCATACGTATATCTCACTTAATTCATCTTGGATCATCAAAGCTTCAATGAGCTTTTCCTCCCCCTATCGTAGACGTATTTCTTCAAGATCTGAGTAAAGAGTCAATGTTCACAGCTTTACCTCTGCCTATTTTTTGGGTCAATATTGATGGATTGATTTGTTAATTAATTCGTTCCAATGAGTACGAATCTGCAGGTTAAAGGAGTCGTCATACTTTTCCAATAAAGAATCTTACCTGTGCAATTAGTTTGTATATCGACGAACTATGAACTTTATCTCTCCCAAAACGATCTCTGAGAAACAATTTTGAATGTTAATCTATATATATATATATATATGTACACCTTGAAACTTGATCCATATTTCTTGTTCAGCAATGGATAAATGCCTCCTGCTCCATATATATATATATATATATAAACTTGGAACTCCTACAAACAGCGCCTTTACTTAAAAGGCATATAGTCATACTCCGAGCTAAGTGATTTTCAGGATCAACGTACCTTAGATGATAATAAACACGAAAGCGTGATTTAACAAAGCAGAAAATGCAGGTTCAGAAGGCTCTACTTGGACTGCTGATTGATGGTAATGAAATACTGCATGGAATCACTTGAGGGGATTTGAATCACTCAAAAGAAACTCCATTCTCAAGTTTCCATGTTTATATATATATATATATATAAAGGTGGGAGGTTTTGCAGAACAAAAGGGGTCACTAGGTTATAAGAATCAGCACTATTTTTAATCTTTGCAGTGGCCAAGAGAATATATGTACATATTTTTTCTTACTGGACTTCTTGAAATGTAAATAGATTTTCTGTTTTGCTTTCTATATATATATATATTTGTTAGCACCATGATTATGGACAATTGTGCTCTTTGCATTCCGTACACATGCTTGGTTTTGATATTGTTAAACATCTACCATTTTTCTTTGCTCAATTCGGGCATTATTAATTCTCCAATGTTTGCTTGGAACTTCGGGTAGTTAATGATTTACATTAGGGCAACTACTGGCTGTAGATATTATTACCCCAAACACTACAAACTATATTTTATATTTAGGACAGAGGTAATAATAAAACATAATCATTGAAACTTGAGACTTGCAATACTTGAAAACTTTAACATTCAACAACCAATTTATATTTTAGTTGTGAACTTGGGGATTATGAAATCACACACACACACACACACACATATTGCTTAAGTTTCATGTTCAATATTAAATAATGTGTAGCAGCTGACATGTTACTTTTATGGCAGTCGTGTTCAAAAAGAAAAATTTAATGGGTTAGAGTTAGTTGCGTAGAGGTAGAGCATTAAAGCAAAGAATAGACTCATAAAGGGTACTAGTGGTTTCACTTTGAGCTGAAAACTAGTACAGTGAAAGATAGCTTCAGATTGACGTATATTTCACAAGATCTTCCCGTATCTATCCCATCTCAGTGACTTGCTCATTACTGATCAATGCAGAAATAGTGCCTCATTTTCTCTTCCATGCCCTTGATAATTGCGTGTGCGTGTATTCGTATATATGTTTGTGTTTATGTGTGCATGTACTATAATGATAGTGACGACTACTTTAATTTGTCTAAATATTTTATATTTAAAATACAGCTTGTTAGTAGTAATATTATTGGTTCCATGAATTCTTGATTCTTTTGAGTGAACTCATCTGTCATCTGAGTGAACTCATCTGTCATCTTTCCGTTGCTGCTCTTTATCATGTCATAAGATAATAAGTTCAATTCAATATATCTTTTCTGGGTTAATGGCTACTTTTTCGTTTCTGTTTAATCAATGACTTAATTGACATGGGATATATGGTTTATGGGATGACTTAATCAAGTGTAAACATTTGGTTCTTGAGATTTCATATTTTCATTCCATATAAGCTTCAGTTGTTAATTTCTCTATATATATATTATTGATGCAAGATGTTGATAACGGCGAATGAGCCGTCATAATCAAGTTTAATTTAGTTCTAAGGATGTACGCAACATGATCATTTTGGGTTTTGGTAGATACCCTACATAATCCAAATTGGTCAACACTAATTCTTAGTTTTTTTACATTAACACACTACAACCAAGGTCTTATATTTAAGATTGGATGGAGTAATTATTATTGGACCATAATAGTTTCTGTTGGGTGTGTGTGTGGAACGCAAGAACCTTACACAATTATCTGCTTGAGATTGGTTTGAAAAATATTAGTTGCTATATATATATATATATATATATATTTGACGTTGTTCAGAACTTTCATACCATCAAATTAATCTTACGAATGATGTGTTTTGAAAATTCGTAGCGTGAGAAAGATTTTAGAACGGTACTGGAATTGCAGGAAAGGCGATCAAGTGGGCACCAACTTTGAAGAAGAACAGTACAGCCAGGTTAGAATCCAACGTTAATTTCCGCTTTTGAATTGTTGAGAAATTAGAAAAGGAATCCATCTTGCTTATACTTTGATCCGGGAATCCTGGATTTTCTTGTAGCGTATAATCTTGGGTGTTGTTTGATTGATTATCTTCCATGTCAATCAATATGATCAAACACAAATAATGAACTGAAGCCAAGGCTTGGCCTTGCACTTGATTCTTTGACACGCCTCCATTACATGTTCGATATTTATAGGATCTCAATCACCAGATTAAATAAATATGTTGAAGATTAAGCGTAAGGTGTCTAGGGTTTAATCATGGACCAAAATTCTGAAATATATACAGCGCTATGTGTGCGAGCTGGCGTTATTAATGGACCCCTAGAAAGGGTTTCCCCGGAAATTCAAAGAGAAAATTACTGTGGAGTTTTACATAAGCAATTTGATACGCAAGCAATTACCTGTTATCATTTTTTACACCAGTTTTTCTTATTGCATACTACTTATTATTTGTTGTAGAACTTTTTAATTATTAAATTCAGTACAATAATTCCCCCAAATTTCAATAGCCAATACTTTACCATGCAATTTTATCTTCTTGATATGGTCTGATGACTAGTTATGTATGTAGTATATATCTTGAAGGGGTTGGCAAGAAAGAGGATTTAGTTCTCTCATGACTCAACTTACCTCAACTTCTTTTGCATTTTAGTTACACACATTGTGTTTGGGTACAAGTACAACTTTTTTTTTGGGTTGAAAATGAGTAATTTATTGGAGTTGCTACATGTGTATGCAGCAAATGAAGGTCGAATCTGCAATGATGGCGAAGAAGATTGAGCATCTTCAACTATGTCAAAGGTGAAGTCTTTCAAATTAAAAATGTTAATTCTGTAAAAAGTAATTAATTAAGTGAATGATGATTTGGGTTGTATGATAGGAAGCTAATGGGAGAAGAGTTGAGTTCATGTTCTGTTGAAGAACTCCAACAAATAGAGAATCAGCTCATCACTAGTCTGCAAAACGTCAGGCTTACAAAGGTACTAACTACACACACACACACACACACAGTGATTAATTACTTCAAAAACAAGATTAATGAATTCCATAATCTCACTTCCAGAGTCAGCTATTCCGGCAGCAAATTCAGCAACTGGAACACAAGGTATGTCGTTCCGTTTCTGATATATATATATATATCCAACCAAAACCCTATCACTCATTCAAATCCTAATTATTACTGCACTCTTTCTTTAATAATTAATACATTTTTATACCTAAATCCAGGGAAGAAATTTGGTCCAAGAGAACGCCAGCTTAAGTAAATTGGTGAGTTACATATACACATATATGTCCCAAATTTTTCCAATATATGTATATAATGTGATATATTAATTGTTAAAAACCGCATTTGCCCGTGTTGATTAATAAAACTAAATCCCCTCCGTACACAGAATTAAATGGAACGATATAAAAATATATAAGAAAAATGTAATTTGCAAAAGACAAATATTACTCATAACTCTAAATAAGAACTACATTAGTCTTTGATCTTAATTATATGGCATTTTCACGTGTTTCACCTGGATTAAGAAAAATTTAATACCCATCAACTCTTAAAATTTAATAATGATCAATTTTACCTTATTCAATATGAGTAATGAGTGAGGACTAAGATGTCCAAGAACAATAAATTAAGGGCAAATCATACATTCATATAATAAATTTAGTGAGGTGACTTGAATGCAGGACCAAAAATATGTTCTATTTATACCTTATAAATAGAATTAGAGCAGTAATGCATATCTATAATTTTGTTTTGAGTTAATATTGTTATTAGTCATTACGATTTAATCTTAATCAAATTTTGATTTTAGTCCGTACTGTATCAAGTTGTGATCTTTTTTTCTTTATAGGTTTATAAGAATTGGTCTCTGTTTAATGACATTGACATTAAAATATAATGAAAACTAAAACTTACATTAAAATACAATGAAACCTAAAACTTGTTAAAACATTAAAATATTTAACGACACATTAACTCAGGTAAGTTCTTATTAAATTATAGGAATAAAAAATCATAATATGAAACTATATGGGTCAAAGCGAAAATTCAAACATGGCAAAGAGGAACAATGGTATTAATCTTTTGTTTCTTTTTTTCTTGAGAGCACGAGCAATATTCAACTCTTCAAGCCGATTACCTTGGGCTGTCTTTGTTTGGGAAAGGGGGTTATGTTGGGCATTTTTTGTCTTCATCGCCATTTGGGCTCAACAATTAGAAGTCAACTTCACTAGCCCTCTAACTATCATTACAGGGCTAGCGAGCCTATCATTCATGACCTTCGGGAAACCCAACTGAAAAAGAAGAAAAACAAAATCCATCATCACTTTTCGCCATTAAAATTGCACAGAAGCTTATATAGATATCCAGAACTACTGTGATTTCTTGTTGCCGGTCTGATAGAAACGGTTGGTGTGTGATGATGCAGTGTGGAAGAACACAATGGCATAAGCAAAGGGCTATGCTCAAAGAAGCAGAAGTAGAGACTGAGTTATGCATTGGACTCCCACAGAATCGATGTTCATAGCCATGTGAATCTCCTGTGCCCGTGCGTGTCAGAGTGACAGTGATTCTCTTTGCTTAATTTCATGCTGTAAAATCTGTCTGTTCTTTGGTCTTCATTCTAAGTTCCATATTCTATTCTCAGTCCGGCTCATGTTTCCATTCCCAACACTGGTCTCTCCTGTTCCAAATGAAATAAACGAGGAACACAAATAAGATTGTTGTCCGTATTAGGAGAAGAGCCACCGAATGATGTCGTTTTTAGTGTGTTGCACCAAAACTTATTTGTCCCTCCAACTGTAATATAGCACTCACCTACCGGCCCCATCATGTATCATATCTATCAATGTTTTTTGAAATTTGAAGCCAATGCATCGTTTTGTGTTTGTAAGTATTAAGATTCAGGTGTTCTTTAGTTTAAAATTAAATCGTGTCGTCGTTCGGCGTGCTTTAAGGTTACATGGTTCGTGCAGATGATGAATCTTGTCGAATTAAGTAACCATCAATAAATAGATAAATATCTCTCCTCAATCACTTCAGTTTCTTCAGATATATAAATTTTTTGGCTTCTGCAACACCACGTGCTTCATATTTGAATTCTTTCGTTCCTCATCTTCCCTCGTCTTTCTTTTTCGTTCTCTTCTCAGCAAAATCAAATTCATTGCATCGTTGTAGTGCTTGTTTGGGAACTCCGTTGGGAAAATGGATTTTGTAGATTTTGAGGCATTTTGGGAATTTCAAGATGGTTTTACGGATTTCAAGATGGTTTTTATGAATTTCGAGATGGTTTTTACAGATTTCGAGATGATTTTGTCTCGGCTTATGTGCACCGTTTGGGAAAATGGCTTCCCAAACAGGCACACATATCAGTGGCAAATGTATATGCTATACGGACATGGCTATAACAATCTCATTTCTATCAACTTCCCACCATAATATTTTAGGATCTAATATACTCCTACCCGTCTACAATCCAAGTAATTTTTTGAAGAATACATTGATCCATACATAATAATAAGATGCTTAGAGAATAATTTATTCATCAATTTTATCATTAATTAATGCTTAAATGTTTTTTTCGCTAAGAACAAATACCCTTCTATGGAAAACAATCTTATTCGAGGCATTGTTGGTCACTAAATATGGACACTTCTTTTAGTGGAGATTAGAGCATTGCTCTCTCAAATTGTGAGGGATTATATTTTTCTGTTAGACCCAATCCCGTTAATTCTTTAAATGTTGTTACTTGTATTGCCTCTCTGCTTCAAAACCACGTTTAATAGGATAAAGTTGATTTTTTTAGTTTAAAACAAATTTAACAAGATAATTATTTTTTTATTTCAATGAAATAATGACTTGCATTGTGATCTGTGTACATGAAGGAGTGTGTTAAATAATAACCACATGGTTGGATACAGAAACACACATATGTGTATATGCATATATATATATATGCCCTAACTTGATGGGGGAGATATCATAATATTCCTGTTGCTATGATCATGCTTGAATTTCCGAGGAAGTTGATATTGGGCTTGTTTGAAAAAAAAATGTCTAAATACACGTTTAACAGTGTTTTTCTGTAAAACGAGATAATCTCATTCACTTATTTACCTCGATTTACGTGAAAGTACTTTTCTACCACGTTCTTAAACGCATTATTACATGGAGCAACGTGTTAATCAACCGCAGATTAAAATAGGGTTTAATTAGGACAATGAGGATGGGGCTAATTAGTAGGTGTGTGGCCCCTACTGGTGTGAAGGTTTTTATGATAATGTGTTTGTTGAGAGTGAATAATACTGAAAGTCTGAAACACGAGTAGGTGTTGACACACACATAGAAGGAAGAGGCAATAATAATGGGTCTACAGGGAGTGCACAGATCACTTTCTTGGCCATACACGAACAAAACAATAATAATAATGGTAGCTTTGAAGACACTGCTGTAAAATTGAAGACCACTCACATTATTTCTTCAGACAACACTCTCAGGCTTCCATATCCTCCATCAAAATCTTTGTGTATAACGTAACAGACGCTCCTCTGAATTTTCCTTTGCCTGTTATGTTGTTATCTTAGAAACTTTGTTTATCTTTTTCCGATCACAAGAGAGTTGTCAATTTCCCCTTCTGGGCCAATTGCTTAAATGGCTTGATGCCCTTTGTCCTCTTCCGCCTTTTCTTCATTCATTCAAATTCCACTAAACGTCTCTTTCATGAAATGGAAAAAAAAACTTACTTTTCTTTTACTCTCCCTTTCGAATCTATCTCATTCATCAATCGTTTCATTTCGCCTTATCTTCTTTTTACACACCAAATTTTTACATTTTCTGCAAGATACTATCTTCGATCTTTAATATAGTGCTTGTTTGAAAATATCGTTTCCCAAACGGTGCACGTAAGTCGAGACAAAACCATTTCGGAATCTATAAAAACCATCTCGAAATCCGTAAAACCATCTTGAAATCCGCAAAATACCTTGAAATCTGTAAACTCATTTCTCCCAACGGACTTCCCAAACACACACATAAGAGTTAACTAACATTTTTGAAGACATTAAGAAAACTAATTAACTAATATATTTATAATTTTTTTAAACTAATTTGCCTAACTTATAAACTGATATATAACTTAATGATGCATATAAATATTTTAAAAAATATATTAAATAGTTTACTTAACTTATAAAATTATATATAATCGAATGTTACACATAAGTATTTTAAAATTATGTTAAATTAAGTAACTTATTTAGTTTCTTTAATATTTTAAGAAAGTCAAATGATTTTTATAATAAAGATATGAGGTAGTATAAAGATTAGATTGCATTCAACACTCTATATACTAAGTGCTACTGAAACAATATTCTAGGCTACTTGCTACATCAAAAATTATTTTAGATTGTTGAATGCATTTTAACCCTGATGTATGTCAATGTATCGATGTATATCATACAAATAGTTGGAAAAGAAATGAGCACAATATTCATATATCCCTTTAGATGAGCATGTAATTAATTTGGACGCAAATAATTAAGCTAGGTGAACAATCTCAATTTCTAACTATCAGCAATTAAAATTAGGACATTCATTTAAAGATGGTAATTGAGACAAGTTAATTAAGAAACGTCACAAGCGACAACGCGACTGTTTAGAACAGCGGCCAGTGAGCTCAAAAGCACGATTGGGGGCCAAAAGCACGGTTGGGTCAAGTTGGAGTGTTTGGATCAACGTCTTCGGTGAAGCGTTTACGCGGGCGAAGGAGCTTCTGGCCAGAAGCTAAGGGACGGCACGGCGAGCGGTTAAGCAGTAAATCACGGTTGGAGTGAAGATTGGCCTTCAATTTCTTCGCTTCATTTTCTCTCAATCATGCCTTCGATCTCGTCATCCAAGTATGGCCTTCGATTTCTTCACTTCAATTTCTCTCAACCAAGCCTTCGATATCACCACGCATTTTCTCTTTGCCATGTCTTGATCTTGCCGCCTCCTTTGCTCTCAACCATGCCGTTGATCTCAATCTAAGATTCTTAGATTGGGTCCAGCATTTTCAATAGAAGCAGGAGCATGGTGCTTGATTCGAGGATAGAGGAAGGATTAGTGATGATGAGGAAGAAGTCAAGCCATCTTTATGCTTGATCCATCGCCATGATTGGCCGAGGATGCCGCTGCCATCACCATAGCTGTTGTCTTCATCTGTGAATAAAATGTGGAGATGGAGGGAGGAGGAAGGATTTTTTTAAAGTAGGGGCAGTAAAGGAAATTTACAAACTTAAGCACTTTTTATTTTATTTAATAATTTGGGGGCCACTGTAAATGCTAGTTGTAGCATAATTGATTCGTTGGAGAATTTTTTGGATTGTCTTTATCCTCAAAATTATCATAAATAGTTAAAATAAAATATATGAATATGTTCCACATAATGAAATTCATGTCCTTTTATGTAATTTACTACAAAAATCACTTCTCAAAAGTTTATCCAAATGGTTTCACCCTTTCAATAAAAGTCACTTTTCCAACGCTAATCCAAACATAAATCACGTTTCACTTTTGACTTCTACCCAGAATTCCTTTTCTAAAATGACTTCTGTCAAAAAGTCACTTCTTCCGCCGCTAATCCAAACGGACCCATAATAAATTGTAAAATCACTTCTCCACCTCTTTTCTAAACGGACACTTTATCATACAGAATTTTACCTGTTACTAACATCATAAGAAGGAGTTTAGCAGTTTTACCAATCACTATGGACAGAAAACTACTTTCTTAGCTTAATTGACAACTTACGAATTAAATATGTAAGAAAAGGTTTAACTTGATTAATCATGAACGTGTTTTTATAACTCAATCAAAATTTCTTTTTAAAAAAAATTCTTTCTTCGTTCTTACATAAAAATAAAATCGACATGTTTCAAAAATTTAGAAAAAAGGCATCATAAGGATTCAGGACAGCCACGTTCTTGTTCCCTGTGTTGCAGACTCTCGAACGATTTCCGTAAGCTTTATCGTTAGGCTTTCCGCCTGATTTTTTTTATCAGACGATTTTTTCAACACCATCTACAATATGCATGATTAGGGGAAAAAAAAGTTCGTACGCAATCAAAAACAAAAAATTTTAAAATCCATAAAAAATTTTGGAATCCGCAAAAAAAAATTTGATATCTGTAAAGCATCTCGAAACCCATAAAATCACCTTAAAATTCGTAAACTCATTTCTTCTAACGGATTCCCGAACATGCATACTTTTAGGGGTGGTAATGCGACACGGTTATGGATTAAAAAACATGCGCCAAAACAATCCACAATTTTTTTACCTTCTGGTATTTACAAATTATTCTTACCCCTCTTCTGCTTATCTCTTTCTGAAGAGAACTAAATAAGAACAAAATTGAAACCAATCATTAGTTGGTCCATTTAAAAATGCGGTGGAGAAGTACTTTTACGTAAATCGAAATAAATATGTGAAGAAGATTATCTCGTTTTACAAAAAAACAATGTTGAATATACGTTTAGCTTTTAAAAATATTGTTCCAACCAAGCTCAATAACTTACAAGTTAGTTTATATTTAGAATTATAAAAATTTCTACGGTTGAACTTATAATAAGAATCCGAGCAGTATCATTTTACCTTTGTTCGTTTGAATATAATTGTCTTTCTATTAAAAAAAAAATGTTAGGCCACCCTTTTGGTTATATGCCTGGATAGAAAGACAATCCTTTTTCAATACAAAAATTACTAAAAATATATTTTAATAATTATTATAATATAATAATCTAACCATGACATGTGATTGAATTATTCGTACGTTAATAAAAGGATTAACTTTTGAATTATCTCATTTCACGAAATGAGATAATTCCATCATTATATTTATTTCAATTTATGTAAAAACATTTCTCATCAACGTATATTTGTTCGGTAACAAATTGCAATACAAAAACTTCTTTTTGAGTATGAGACAAATAGTTTTTTTTAATAAAATCATCATTCATATTGATATTTTGACATAATGTGTAATTAAAAAATTGACATGTAAAAACGAAGCCAAAAGGAAATGACCATAATCTAGAGCATAAAAAAAAGGGATTAATCATTATCAAAATCTATTTACTTCCATATTAAATGCAAGTATTATAATTTTTAAGATCCATTTATCATTTTTTTAAAGATAATTTTGTTTGATATAATGTTAAATATTAAATATTTATATATATTCAAATGAAATTCAAACACTGATTTATTACGTTTCAAAACATTAATAAGCTCTTATGGTAGACCCACACTCATTAATATAATTATTGTTATAATTTTAATTCCAATTTTCTTAACCAATAATTCTAATTCTAATTAGGATTACCTGCCTCTATATTTTTCTCATTCAAACAAATAGCCATTCGTCTATATTTTTTCAGAGATTAAATATGTTAAATAAATTGATATTGTCTCATAAACGGGTTGACTTTTAGCATATATTAAAAAATTAAATATACTACTTAATTATAACATATATTTTGAAATATTTATATGGATAATTAGATTTTACATCAATTTATAAGTTAAGCAAATTCGTTCTAAAAAATAATGATAAATATATAACTTAATTAGCTTCATTAATATAAAAAAAGGCTATTATATTAATGAGAAAGAGTATTTTTATCATTTTTTCCATAAACTAATTTACTTGACTTATAAATTAATATATAATCCAATGATGCATATAATCATTTTATAATATATATAATCTAGAGTAGTATATTTAACTTCTTTAATTTTTTTTAAAAAATAACTGTAACTTATATTAAGAATCAGAGTATTTGATATAAAACAAAGACATTAAGGAGAACATCTGTTATGAGAAAAGAGTTTTTTGCAATGGAGCTTAGAACTCCTCTAAGGCACATTAGGATGAAGCAATTGCTATTCTAATATAATTTTTCTGCGAGAGAAGCATTGGCTCGGATTGGCTTGGAAGCATATCCAGAAAGTGCAGTTTATAATACCTCTGATGCACTTGCTTTTATGTATGATGATAGTCCATCCTAAGGATTCAAGTTGTAGATCTTGGTGAATTTGCGATACGAGATAAGCGGCTCTCTGTGTTGCTTTTCACTGAGGAGTCTCTTATGTCTCCATTGTCGTAGCATTCTGTCGCAATCAGACGCCGCACCAAGAGTCGTAGAAGCCATCACTGAGAGATTGAGGAGTCATCATCGGTGAGAGCATAGGTCATCATCGGTGAGAGCATAGGTCATCATCGTTGAGCTGAAGAAGAAGCATTTCTGTCTTTTCTATTCTACCCTTTTCACTTTAAATTGATACCCACAACACCAGTCGCTACAGTATCGTGGTTAAGAAGAAATTCGTCGTCGTCGCAGAAGAAGAAATAATCGTGAGATTTGCAACCGGATCCCTTACCCACAAAGGCAAAACTCAAGTTTTACAACCAAAACTCAAGTTATATGAAGTATTGTAAATGACTTATCAATCCAACTTAATAATTTGTCAATCCGGATGATAAGCAATGTACTTGTCAATCCCTACTTATTGGACTTGGTAATAGTGATTTTCGAACTTGTTAATCATGTCAATGGTGACTTTTGGGCTTGTCAATGGTGGCAAGTCCAACAGCCACCATTGACAAGCGCATTATTCACCATTAATAAGTTGAAATGTTAGATTGACAAGTTATTAAGTTGGATTAAAAGCCATTTACCATGCCTAATATAACTAGAGTTTTGGCTTTTTAGGTAAGGGATTTGGCTGCAAATCCCGTGATAACTTCTTTTCCCATAACGATTGCAAACTTCTTCTTAGTCACGATATTATCGCAGCTGGTGTTGCGGTATCAGTTTAAAGTATGTGAAAAGGGTAAATTGAAAGAGACTAAAATGTTTATTCTCCAGTTTAACAAGGACAACTTATGCTCTCCAACAACTATGATTCCTCAGTATCTTAGCAACATCAATTGCGACATCATCTTCTTCGACTCTCAGTGTGACGTCTGATTGTGATAAAATGTTACAGCGCTTGGGTCATAAGAGTAATTGCAATATTCATATTTCACTGAGATTCCAAAGAACCCTTCCAAAGTCAAATTCATAAGACTTTTTTAATATTATCATATTTCTATGAGACCATGCTGCTAATTTCACATTTTTTTTTACTTTTTGTTCTTGCATTTACTATTTTTTAGAAAAATTGGGAAACTGTTTATTTTCCATTTAATAGTTTTTTCAACATTTAACAACATGAGTTATCGTTAAAACTTGACCCTAAATGTATTTAGGATTAAATATGTAAACAGATTTTTTCTGTTCTAGAAATTATTTTTTAAAACAGCAAAAATAAATCCAACCCAAAGGGTTTGGGGCGTCGCCGTCCTCGTCAACTCAAGTCTCAAGTGGCCGTAGGAGGGCGTTTCAATTTCTCCTGCGGTGGAAACAAATGGAGGATGCGAGTCTCTGAATCGAAGTGGAGATGTGGTTTTGCAGAGTTGCTTCACGGTATGGCTTCTCTGAATTTCTTTTGTTTGTTTCATCGTCTATGTCTCCCTCCCTTCTTTCCCTACCTTTTGCCCTTACTTCCAACTTCAGCTCTCATTCTCACCCGCCGCATCCTCAGAGCATTGAAGAGGCCCTCTCTTCTTTTAATCGCTTGCTTCAGTTGCGCCCCCCACCTTCTATCATCCAAATCAATAAGATCTTAGGATCTGTTGCAAGAATGAAACATCATCGAACTGCCATCTCTCTCTTAACACAAGCGGAAGCTAAGGGATTCTCGCCATCTTTCGTTACATGGAACATCTTGATTAATTGTTACTGCCATTTGGGTCAAATGGCTTTTGCTTTCTCTGCCTTGGGCAAGATTCTCAAGATGGGCTTTCAGCCAAATAAGTTTTCTTTGACTACACTAATGAAGGGTCTCTGCATCAATAACGACGTTGGGAAGGCCTTAGATTTTCATGACGATCTGATAACCAAAGGGTTTGGGTTAAATGAAGTTAGTTACGGTACACTCGTCAATGGACTGTGTAAGACTGGAAAGACAAGAGCTGCGGTTAAGTTGCTCCAAATAATGGCCAGGGGGCCAGTGAAGCCTAATTTAATTATGTATACTACAATTATTGATGGCTTTTGCAAAGAAGGACTCATAACTGAAGCCCGTGATCTACTCCTAATGTTGTGACCTACAACTCTCTCATTCATGGTTTTTGTGTCATGGATGAATGGCCGGGAGCGACAAAATTGTTTAATCAAATGAGACTCGAAGGCACCAACCCTGATGTTCGAACTTTTAATACATTGGTTGATGCATTTTGTAAGGCAGGAAGCGTTGCCAAAGCTGAAGCTGTTGTTGCAATGATGATGAAGTGCGATACAAAACCTGATCTTGTTACTTACAACTCTTTAATGGATGGGTACTGTTTGGTGTATAATGTTGGCAAGTCGAGAGAATTATTCAATAAGATGCTCAAAAGTGGTTTGGCTCCCAATGTTATTAGTTATAACATTTTGATTAATGGACTCTGTAAAATGAAGATGGTGGATGATGCCATGGATCTCTTTATAGAAATGAAGCGCAAAAATTTGAGTCCGAGCACTTTCACCTATAACTCTCTTATTGACGGTTTGTGCAAATCAGGTAACATGTCATGTGTGCAGGATCTTATTTATGAGATGCATGATAGAGGTTGTGCCCCAGATATAATAACTTATACTACCTTGTTAGATGGATTGTGCAAAAATAATCATCTTGATCAAGCGGTTACAATATTTCAGCAAGTTGTTCATCAAGGAATTCGGCCTGACGCTTACACATATAACATACTCATTGATGGTCTGTGCAAGGGTAAAAGATTAAATGATGCACAACAGATTTTTCAGCATCTTTTTGTCAGTGGTCATCCTTTAAAAGTTGATGCATATAATGTTATGATCAAAGGACTTTGTAAAGAGGGTTTGTATGATGAGGCAAAGGCCTTGCTTTATAAAATGAAAGAGAAAGGATGTTTACCTAATGTTGTAACATTTAGAACGCTTATACCTCTTGAAAAAAGATGTAAATGGTGAGGTAAAGAATCTTGTTGACGAAATATTCAACACTTGAAATGATAAAAGGAGGTTAGATACTATTCTCCAAATATCATATGATACTTGTACTGATGATGGAAAAAGATGACAAATGCTTTTTTTTTATTCTTTTTAAGTAAAAGTTGTATTGCTGTAGTGGCAAATTGCAATTGAAGATGTTTTGTTTCAGTCATATGTTTTGTATATTTATTTTAGACTTTTGTTGTAACTGTTGGTCTCTCTGTTTTAATTTTTTGGGGCTTGACATGAGTTTGGTCCTTCTTACTTTACGGCTCACCATTTATTTGATTTATTCACTTAGGCTTAACACAGTTGTTTTTCATGGGATGGATTCTTGTTTAATTTAAAGTCGATCTTAAATGAATTTTGTTTGGATTCTATAATCTAAACTAAGATTGTTTGAAAAAAGATAATGACGATATTATGTTAGGTTGAATTCTTCAATGAAAAGAATGCCTGAACTTCTTAAGGCATTGATGTATGAGTAATATTGAAACATTCAAGATTGAGGGAGCACATATACTATACTCATTGATGGCTTGTGCAAAGGTAGTGGATTAAATGATGTGCTACAGATTTTTCTGTTTCTTTTGATCAATGGCTATCCTTTAGATGTACAGGCATATACTGTAATGATCAGCTGACTCTGTAAAGAGGGATGGTTTGATGAGGCAAAGGCTTTGCTTTGTAAAATGAGAGAGAGGATGTTTACCAGATGTTGTAACTTTTGAAACTATTATTGGACATCATTCGGAAAAAGGTGAGGATGATAAGGCAAAAGATCAACTGGATGCAATGTTCACTAGAGTTTGGGCTTCTTTGGTAAGTCCGTTGGGAGAACGGACACAGATTTCGAGGTTAATATGTGAGAGGAATTTTGTTTCAGTAAGCGTAAGAATGGCTTTTAGATGCCTAAACGGGCTATCCAAACGAGCCTTTTAAGGTTAAATACTTTGCTCAAGATTTATTTGATTGTTGATACTCTTGTTATGAAATTTGTTGTAGTATTCAACAGCAAAGGTTCATCTTCTGTTTACATCATATGACTTGGTAAGCGCAGGAATGGATTTTGTTTCTTTTAAATAAACACATAATAGCTGACTGCAATTGTCCATCTTCTGTTTACATCATATGTCTGATGCATTTTCACTTCTTGTTACAGTTTGTCAAGGTTCCGGTTTTTTTTTTGGGGGGGGGGGTTATTGTAAATTTGTTCCTGCTTTTTTTTAGTTAATTTAATTTGATTTACCAACCATTAAGCATATCAATGCTGTATGAGGAAAGGTGCTACTACCTTCTATCCTTAATATTTGATTCAGGTGACTTCTTCTGCTAGGCCTTTTGATAATCTCTTGGTGCTATGTGAATTTTATCTGAATCTTGTGAATGGGTGGTCTCTGCGAAATTTAGTTTATGGTGAAGGGGAGAGCTAGAATGAAATGAAAATGTTTGGGAGGAGGGCCTATGAAGTGGAAACCTTTCAGGTTTCAATGGGAGGGCTTGTGAAGGGTCTTAACTCACTATATCTACCATTCAAAAGTTGCCTATTTATGTTTTTTAAACTATTACTGAAATCCATTAACTAAGAGTACCCTAGCATAACAAGCCTTATCCTCCCCACCAATCACCACTTATCTATAACAGGTTGGGTTTGTTAAAAAACACAAAAATATAACAATCATAATAATATTAACAAAGGTCAAAGTTTTAATTCCCCTATAGGTTAAACTCAATTTTGGAAGTGATGTTACTTTAAAAGTTATAAAATTGTAATGGTGTTGCCTTGCTCTAATTAATTCAATCAGTTAATTGTTAGTTGATTGGTTATACTGAGGTAACATACTTATGTGGTATTTGTTATCTTTTTGTTTGGGTCAAAACGAATTTTTACCGTGTAAATTTCCATTAGCTTAAGAAGTTCTTTAACTGTTCAAACAAATTGACTTATTGCTTTTTTTTTTTGTAAAATGATCAAACATTTATTAAGAAAATGCCTTCAAGGATGTGTGAATTGAGTTTACATGCTCCTTGTAGCTCTCTATGCCTACACCAAATAACTCACATGCCATGGTGACCTATAGTGGTCCATATCATCATCCAAGCAATAATCCACGTGCTTCTCCATGCATGCAAGCATTCTCAAGTTATAAATTCTTCAAATATCCTGAAGTGTTTATTGGATCTGTAGCTGGATGAATCTTTTTATTAGCTACAAGCCAGAAATATTATGTTCATTTGCCTTTTCTTCTACAAGAAAAAGGTATTTGACATCTAAAAATTAGAGAGAAAATATTATTTTAGTTCTTTGAAAACAAATTTTGGAAGTGTCCCTTTTTTACACTAATATGAATTAGGGTTCCAAGAAAGAAACTGATAATAGTAATAATTACAAACTGAAAATTGAAGCTAGAAGTTTCACAAAACTGTGGGGCTCTAAGAAAGGGCGACAAGATTCATAATCCAGTCAGCATCCAACGTTGGCCACATCATTTGCCTTGTAAGATTCCATTAGGCACATGTACATTTTTTTTTCTTTCGGATATACATGTACGAGTCAATTAAGATATTTGTTTTAATCCTAAATGTCAATACTTAATCCATTTTATCTTTTAAATTTGTAATTTGTTTATCAAGCTATCCCTATTCATTACATATATCAAATAATGGTTTTCATACGGGATACTTTCAATTGAAAACGATTAAAATGAGTATCTTAATTAGGTAGAGGCATGCACCACATAAAGAAAAAGTGTATGTGAGCTTAGGTATCCGGGGTTCACAAATGTCAAAGGCATGCTTCCAGATTTAGAGAACAACTGCGAAGGTACTTACATATTGCCCATTAACAAAGTTTTTACATAAGCCGTAATATTTGAATCCATAACCTTATAAGCCGTGAGCCAATTATTTACTAACTAGATCAACCTTATTGGTGACACTTTGTTTTTCCTTTAACTAACTGGAGGATACACTTTAACTCTTTGTGTGTGGGTATATTTGAGGCTAATGTGGAGGTTTTGGGAAAGTTTGGACCATACCACTAACTTCACTATTTTTTTCTTTCCTTGAACAAACCACTTCACAAGGCAGCTGGATATCTAAGTAGTTAAAAATGTTGAAGAAATACAAAATAACATTGCATGAGAATCATTGAAACTAGGGGGAAACTGTTGTATCAAAAAAAAAAAATGAAAAAAAAGCAGATAATGTTGCTTGATAAAACATTACATAATATCATTTACAAATGATCATGATATTAACTAAGCTCAAATTGATTAGTTACATCAATGAACATGTGAACTAATTCTCTGACTAGTCCAGTCAAAAGTTTTAGATGTGTTGATCTGGTTAGATTTTATACTTTTCCAGTTCATTGAGCTTACAATGAAATCGTTAGAGTTAAAAAAGAAAAAGAATTTGTCATACTTGCACTTTAATAACTTGTACTATATGTTGTTTGTAACTGAATGTTCTATTTAGTTGTAAATTAATGTCTTTTCATTTAAATATTACCTTTTAAGGTACTATAAGATTTTTTTTTATCAGCTCATGACTATCATGGAAGTGAATGGAATTGCATCTTCTTCCTTTAGGCTTTAAATTCATAACTAATTTTAAGTTTTTTATGGGAAATACCAGAATGCACCCTTTTTAAGTGTTTTTTTTTTTGAAGTACCAAAATGCACATTTGACCAGTAAGAGTATGGTTTGGGTTTAGGAAAGACTAAAAAAGTGAAAAATTTGCAGAAGTGTTTTTTATTCAAAATCTCAGTTTGAGTCTTAGAAGCCATGATTTCAGAAAAACTATTTTTATGCTTCTTTTTTTTTCTTTATATGATTGTTAGAGTTATCACTATAGTTGTCATAAATTATCTACCAAAAATAATCTTCTCCTTCCCTCTTATAATAATTTTTTATTAAATGTTATGAATGCAAATGTTTTTGGATAAAATATATGCATTTTAATTATTAATTTTATATGAATAATACATTGTCTTACATATGCGCATACATTATTTATTTATAACTTCAAACAAAAATAAAAATTAAATTTTTTATGCAATTTCATATTAGCTAATGTCCTTTAAAATAATTTTTGCATGAAAAATATGATTATGATAACAACCATCTAACCACTCTTATTTTAATAAAATCATTTTTTCCAATGACATCTATTCATTAAAATCACTTTTATTACTTCTTTATCCTGAAGTTGTTCTTTAAAAAACTAATCCAAACACATCCTGAAGTTGAACTCTCTTTGGGGACTAGAATTTTGAATTTGAAAAGGATGATCTTTCCACTGCCTTTTGCGTTTATAAACTGAATGAAGAAAATGCCAGTAGGTTCTGGTTAATAGGCTGGACATTAGGTGCCAGCTGATTTGCTCTGTTTTATTTCCCCTGAAATGGATAATTTTAACTATTTTATCATTTATTTCCCATGTATCAAAAAAATAATTATTATATATAAACTAAAGGTCATGATTAGATCTTAGAATGGTTGAAATTATAGGGATTAAGTGGTCAGAGTTTATAGATTGAATTGCAATTGAGTAAAAACTATTGAGATTTATTTTCACCTAGTCATAGGGATTGAATTATACTTGTGTTGGAATTATACGGATAAAAAGATTATTTTCCCAAACCCTGATTTCTGACTAGTGATGCAATGGTGAGATCTCTTCATTCTTTCACAGATTGGAAATCCTTTTGTTCTTTTTACAGACTGGAAACACATTCTGAGAATGGTTTGTGATATATACCGTTGAGGTGTTGAAGTCCTTTAGTGTAACACTCCTTATTTTCCATTATAAGTTTTAGGTTAGTTCACTATTGAACCATTTTAGGATTTTGGATAGCTTAAATTGATAAAAGAAGTGAACTTGAAAATTTTCAAAAACGACTGTTCATTGGGTCAATTTCCATATTTCTGGCCCAAATTTAAAAATTCGTAACTAATTGTAGAAAAATCGAATTGAGTGGTTCAAATTTCTATTTGAAGCTTATAAAGTGATCTACAAGGAAAAAGAACTCTTTCCCAATTGATATAGTTTAATATGTAAATATACACTGTTCATTTGATAACTTTCCAATTTTTCAGATTTATCACTCAATTTTGAAAAATCATAACTTTTTATCTGCACATCCAAATTTAGCAAACTTAGGCTCATTTTAAAGCTTAAGAAGTGTAGTATTTAACTGGAAAGTTTCAAGTTATTTGGACTTAATTTGCCATTTTTATTACTATTCCAAAAACAGGGCAAATTCTTGGTCTTTGGAACCCTTACTTGAAAACTTAAATTTTCTCAAAAATTTACCAACACCTTTTTCTTGTTAAAACTCAACCTCTTGTAATGCATGATTACTCCTTTAATATTATTTAGCATTTTAGCCTCTATTCATACATGCATTACCATATATCCTTTTTACTAATCAAGTAGAGGTTTAGAATTACATAACTACATCAATTCTCAACACAAGTTCCAACCATGTTGGAATTACAAGTGTAGGGTTTGATGCTAATGCCTCTGTTGAACAATCAAACAAGGATGACTATTGTTGGTCCACCCAAAAAACCAGGGGATCGTGATGTTATAATTATTTTTTGCCCATAGGCACATGTGTGTAGTTTTCTCTAATGGGTTAAGACGATAGAGTCAAGAGCATGATTGAAGCACATATTATTGTCTCAGATTTATGTAGCCTTAACCAAATTTTTAGTATATTTTGAAGTTCTTGATCTACACTTACATATGGTGGAGACCAAACGTTGAAACCATTATTGTGACCTTACTGCCCTCCTCTGCTCTTCACATGACAAAATTGAAGGTGTTATTCAAGAACGTGTAGTTTCTTATTTGCTAACATAGGTATCATTCCATTTGAGACAATTCTGTTTGAAACACTGATGAGTGCTAAATGTGGGCATTTCACCTAACGGAAATTCAAATCCTGATTCACTATGTTGTAAGAGTATAACCCTTTCCGCTAGATTCCATTTCCATTGGTTCAAAAATTGTACAATTGGATGTATGATATGTCCTTGAATCTTTGGGTCCCATGCTGAAAAGCATGTTATAAATCTATTGTAGGAGTGCAAAAAAATATGATTCACCTAAAAGATTTAAACCCTTGGCTGTGATGTGTAGGATCTGAATGCAAAGAGACTATCATCAGCTGCTTTTGTATGGTTTTGCTTGGAGTTAGACACAAACCAGGATCTGAGGTCTGTATCGTTTAAGGACTTTGGTTCTTCAGAACATATTGTAAGGTGGATACTAATTTTTCTGAAGTGCTATGTCTTTTGAGAACGACTGCTCTGTTTGTAAGATACGACTCTGTGTGTGTGTGTGTATCCTTTCTTAAACTCTACTTAATGAGAGTTTTGTGTATTGGGCTACAGAAATGCTTGGTTAGTCAATGGGCAGTATAAACTTATTATGATTGTACCCATGAATGAGAAAATTTTACGTATGAGTTACATAACTAACATATAAATATTTAAAAAAATTATATAGTTATAAGTAAATATCATTTTTTACGTTTAAGATGGGAGGTGAGCATGTTGTCCTGTATTAGTAAACTAAGAGGTAGTAATAGTTACATGATTTTTCTGCCAAGAGAAGTCTTACTTTCCTTTGACTCATGACACAGTGACTCAAAAAATAATACTTTGTGTTGATAATTGTTTAGAAGCATCTCACCTTTGTATACGTCTTTTTTATAATAGGACCAAAATGATATTAAAAAAAAAAGGTCTTACAGAGAGGAATAAAAAGTTGGGAAAAGATTAAAAGCAGAATGAAAATTGCAAGGGAAGTCCATAAAAGAAGCTATTCTAATGGAATGAAACAGGTTCATTAAGAGCTGCCAAATCTTTCTTGATTATGCTGCTTGAATCATTGAGTGATTATTGGTCAAGATTAAGCCTCTTGCGAAAAAAACCCAGAACATCAAGGAGGACATATCTTGTGAGAAAGAGTTGTTTGTAATCCAGCTCAGAACACCTCTATGGCACATTAGGATGAAGCAATTGCTATTCTGATATAATTTTTCTGCAAGAGAAGCATTGGCTCGGATTGGCTTGGAAGCATACCCAGAAAGTGCAGTTTATAATCCCTCTGATGCACTTGCTTTTATGTATGATGATAGTCCATCCAAAGGAATCAAAGTTGTAGATCTTTGTGAATTTGCGATAGGGGAGGAGCGGCTCTCCGTGTTGCTTTTTACTTTCGGATGCAAAGGCAATCTCATTGAATGTCACTTGTGAGATTATTTTTATCTGCAAGCAAAGGAGTAGTAATTTTATCCAAACAAAATGTAATTCCATCCGTTCATTCTTCTCATATCATTTGTTAATCCATGTGCTACAATTGTTCATTGAAAGTAGTAAATACAAATTAAATAAAAACAAAAGAAACACAATCAACATCGCCACTCAGTCAATAGTACTTTCGATTCTTAATATAAGAGTTAGTTGATTCAGTTGAGGAAATCAATCCAAACAAACCTTAACTTATCGATATAGCTTCTATATGTATAACATCTCAAAAATTGTCTTCGATATATTTAACGGGATTGGGTTTGACGTAAGGGACTAACATTTCACAATATAAAGAATTAAGGTTGGAATCCCCACTCGAGAGGTACATATATTTAATGTTTAATAGTCCATTGAATATGACTGTCTTCGATAGAAGAATATTTATATTTAAGAAAAAAATTGTCCAAATTGAAAGTTGGTCGCATAGGATCCCAACTTTGTCATTAAGTGTAAAAATTTTGCTTGGTATTATTATAATTTTTGTTTTTTGGGGGGTAAAACTTGAATTTTCCTTCATTGTCTGCTAATTAGTCATGCTTCGAGGAAATAAATATATTTACTTTGACTAATATCGTAAATTTGCTTCCGATATTGCAAATGAATTTCCAGGCCAACCAATTCGCTTTCTCTTTGGAATATGCAATTGCCATGAACTACCTGCCTCTCCTCTGTCCCTATTCTAGTCCATGGTATGATATAATATTGACATCAAGAAATTGAATTCCAGAATAAATTTCAAATCAAAATTGCATTATAGAATAAATTTCAAATAAAAAAGCTAATCAATTAAAATATTTATAATTTTTTAAATTAATATAATTGACTCGTAAAATGATATAATCTAATACTACAGGTAAGTATTCCAAAATATATGTTATAATTAATTTATTTAATTTTTTTTATTTCTCTAGAAAAATTAGACGAGTATTCCCACCAGGAGTGTTGTGGGAAGGAAGCTCCCGTTGAAGTCGCAGTTTCATGAGGATGAGCCAATCGACCCTCTTTTTGATTTCATTAATCGAAAGAGCTTACCTTCGACCTAGAAGACACGGTTCAAGGCACTATACTGGTCTTTCGCTGTTCATGGCCAGGTCGATGATGTTATGCCGGAAGGTTCATGCCAATGTGTGACTTTTAAGTTAAAGTTATTGCCTTTGATGTGTTTCTTAATCAATTATCTGTTTTTTTAAAAAAAATTGGAGTAGCAAATGGGAAAATCATGCATGCTGGTAGCGTAACGTACCTCTGTCATGAGTAGTCTAAATGAGAAGACATATTAATAGACCTAACATGACAAACACAATCAGAGATATTGGACCCCATTGAAAAGAATGCTTTCTTTCTTTCTTCCATTTTTTTTTTGGTTAATCTCCAAGCACGCTTAAGCTCTTTTTTCCACTCAGCTTTCACCATGAAGTGTCACAATCAGTCCACGCTCCAAAATCATTTCTTCTACCTCATTCTTCTTTATGGAGTAACGAGCCCTTTTGCCATCTCAATTTTTTCCCCTTCGGTGGAAGGTAAGTTAAGAAAGGAAAAAATAAAGGTTCTTTCTTGCCCTTGTCTTTAAGCTTCAGTTGTTTTCCTTCTTTTTCATTCTCTGTTTGATGTTTGATGCCTCCTCTTCAACCATTATCTATCCTCTTTGAAAGAAACAGCTAGTCAACAGAAGGAAAAAAAAAACAATAACACTGTTTTCCCCCTTCTTACTAATTCCTTGATCTGATGCGCACCCAGACCCTTCTTATATGTTGAGTGTCAAAGTCTAAAAAGTCTTCTTTGATACCACATTTCCATGGAGGAATACAGTTTATGATTCTTCATGATTTGGTCTTTTTCCCTTGAATATGTAGAAACCAAGGTTCTTCTTTTGATGTTGCAGCCTTGGAATACCCAAAAAAGCCATTTAATTTGACAACCTTGTTTGATAATTTGTTGTGGGCTAGCTAGGCTCTCGTTTTTTTTAAATCTCATGGACTCCATCTTTTCTCTGACTTTGATTCTAGTTACCTTGGCTTCATCAACATTGCTGGGATCTATAGCTCAGAGCATCAAATCAGCTCATCTTCTTGACCTCTACATTAGAGATTGCACGTTCAAGTCATTGGACAAACACTTCAGAACAGGAATAGTGCAATCAGTGAATTTACCGGCAAACCTCTCCGGCATCAGAGTCGATACAGTAAGGCTACGGTGTGGCAGTTTG
>JANTPZ010091788.1:0-43017 GCA_025593235.1 Vachellia pachyceras
GCACAAGAATCAAAACTGGGCATGCTCATTTGCTCTTTTTAATTGTTCTAGTTAATTAGTTTTCCCTTTAAGTTTACTTGAACCTCTAATTGAAAGAGACCAGAGAAAGTTATTGAACCCAGATATGGGTATGTTTGTTCGATTCAGCCTCGCTCGAATAATTGGATCTGTTTGATTATATAAAGAGATCACATAATGATGGAAGAATGAATAACAACTATATTTTAATATGATTTTCTTGAAACCATGCATATTAATCTATTATACTTCTGTTAAGAATACGAGATTAAATATCATAATTTTTAAACCTTTCATTATTCAATAGTTTATGTTTTTTTGGGGGAGGAAATAAAAAGAAAAGTTAAAATTTAGATCATCTGTCTAAAATCTAAATATATCAGGTCACATGCATTTGCATACTGATAATCTTAACTCTGTCATCTTTTTTTTTTAATATGATCTCTAAAACTTTACTAGAATGGTTCATATTATATGTGCTCAAAGCAAATTAAAGCATACTTAATGAAGGTCTGGTTTGTGGAATAATATTTCATGATGGAAGCCAATAATTGAGAGAGTAGAACAGTGTGCAGTGCAGCTTCATTAATCTTCAGAGCTAAAGGGATTTGCTTTGATCTCATCATATCACATCTTTTATATATTGGAACCAATCCTCTCATCATATGCTGTGTGTCCTACAAAAAGAAGGGACCGCTCCAAGGGTAAGAACCTGATTGTTGTTAAGTATACATATACAAATATATATATATATGCTGTGTGCTGTCTCATAATATATATACATATAATAACACATTTTTTCTTAAATTTCTTGGAATCCCACGTTTGTTTGGGTTTCCATCACCAGTTCCTGTTTGTCTATGTTATAATTTATATATGCTGGTGTGAAGAACTATGACTTCACATTTTGCACAGTACGAAGAAAACAATGTGTGTATGCACAGTGGAAGAATATGTTAAAGAGGCTTTTTAATATATATGTTCATTGTTCATTGTTCATTGTGAGTACTACTTCTGTGCTGGAACGTTACCCTACTTTCATTAGCTAGGTTCAAATAATTCTATAAAATATAGCACCCACTCAAACACACACATCGATCCACAGGAGCCGTGCTCTACAGCAAAAGTAACTATCTTCTTGCTCAATTATTTGCTTTTTTTCTTTTTTCCATTGCTAATATATACACACGCACCACGACCTCAACAGTACCTATAAGTGAATATCTCTTTCATATATAAGCAAACACTTGGTGACTAGTATAAAGCAATCACTACAACCATTAAAAGAATTAATTGATGATGAGAAGTAAATATATATATATATATATATATATAGCTGGAGATCCATCACTAACGAATAATGTGGAGAAAGCAACACACACAGAGACAAAAACTGTTTAGGTGGGTGGAAATTAAAATTAAAAGGTTTGTTTTGTATTCGAATACACACAATAAGATAACTAGTGGTAAACATATAAGCATTTTAAGTCTGTATATGAGTGGAAGGAATAATACAAATTAAATAAGGTATGTGTTTTTGGGTAATGTTGGTGTACAGTGTTTGATATCATTATAAAAGGTTGAGTCTTAGTCATCCTTTTTTACACAGCCAATTTATGGCACTTGTCTTTAGCTTTCTTTTCCCCTTCTCCTCTCAAATATGAAAATATGCTCTTTGCCTCCCCAAAAACACTTTGATGCCTCTCATCATCTAATGTCACTGTATTTGCGAGTTTCTCTCATCTTGTCTACCAAATAACTAGGGTTTTTCCTCCTCCTGCTTCACAACCTCTCACATCATCATCAACTATACTAATAATTCTTCAACAACAACCGTCATCTCTCTCTCTAGCATTCTGTATATTCGCTTCGATCAGACACACTTGATCATTAAATCTCTTAGATCCATCTTGCTAGGTAGCTACCTACCTAGAGCCTGCATCCAAGAGGCAACAAACAAGGGATATAATCAATTTACAGTATCCTGCTAGCTACCTTGTTCAAATTATAAACCTAACAAAGGTATATACACGCACACTTCTAATTCCTTATGTTTATGTGCGGTTCTTTCAATATTATTTCTGTTATATACTGCATCGCAGTTCAATTCTCACAATCAACTGGATGGTATTTAATTAAAGTTTTTATTCTGTGATTCTGTTCTTCAATCTAATCTAAAGTGCAGGGAAACCAGCTAGGTTAATGGGTTTATAACACTAATTCTGGTCGAACTAGTCGAAATTTTGAAAAAATTATCCACACAGATATATACACATATGTCTGTATATATGGGTCATTCCATTAATTAACGTGAGGTATATACGCACACATATATAAATGAGTTGGCCAACTAAGGCTAATAAGTGACCTAGCTTGCTAGGAGGTATAACGAGTGATAGATAGTGATGATAAACCCCAAAGTGAGAAAGCAAAAAAGCCTGTCCGATAAATCAGCTGGAGTAATATTTTTCCCTTTTGTTTTTAAGCTCTTATCTCTCTCGCTCTCTCTCCAGAGCAAGAAATATAGAACCAAATAATGATTCTGGGGAATACTCTGAGAATCAATGAATAGTACACAGCACACACGGAGTCAAGAATAATAAAGTCGCTGCATAGGTATGCACAAAAAGTGAAAAAAAGTTTTGAAAAGAAGCAGCAAGTGTCTGGTAATGCAAGTAATATAAAGTTTTTCTGTCTCCCCAACCCTAATTCTCTTTGTGCATGAAATCAAACACTTTATATATACATATCTTTGACTGTTTTTATTCCATTTCGTCATATAAGATCCATTTATAATCAATGGCATGTAACATAACGTGCTTTTTTGATCTGATCTATACCACAATGTCTATCTTTACTTCAAGATGTCCTATATATAGCTAATCAGTACATATATACTATGAATCTAATGAATTTTTTTTTCTCCCAATTAACCTGTACGACTCATATACTATGATTTTTTTTTTTTTTGCCAAGACTCATATACTACGATTGAAGTATGAGTTTTGTAATGAATTGTTATAGATATACACACACAGTGCAGAGAGATATATACGAGTATATAGTTAATCCAATGGCTTCTTCTTCAAGCTACTCAAATTCACCATGTGCTGCGTGCAAGTTTCTGAGAAGGAAATGCATGCCAGACTGCATATTCGCGCCTTATTTCCCACCAGAGGAACCTCAAAAGTTTGCAAATGTTCACAAGATATTTGGAGCCAGCAACGTAAGCAAGCTGCTAAACGAGGTGCAGCCACACCAGAGAGAGGATGCAGTGAACTCTCTGGCTTATGAAGCTGAAGCGAGGATTAAAGATCCTGTGTATGGCTGTGTAGGAGCCATTTCAGTGCTGCAGAGGCAAGTGATTAGGCTTCAGAAAGAACTTGATGCTACTAATGCTGATTTGATTCGCTATACCTGCAATAATAATAATGACTTGCCCACTTCAGCTCAAGCTTCTGCAAGAAATGATCAAGCAGGTGGTTCAACTACGTCTCTTGGTCAATCTCCTTCTGACTATTATTATCCTTCTTCTTGGAATAATTACTAGGGTTAAGTAATCAGTAATATATATTGCAGAATAAACACCCTTTATTTCAAGTTTTAAGTCACTTGCAAATAACTTTTTTGAATTTTTAAAATCATTTAAGTAAGTTTCTCGGTTTTATTATTTGACATTGCGTTGTGTGATCATTGATCAGTACGTTTCATCAATCTTTCAGTTTTCAAAAACGTGTCTTTGGAATTGATGTGGCAACCTTAGATTAGCCTTTGTTCCCTTTGCCATGTGCTTCTAGATATCTAGATAGAAGAGTCAAAGACGATGACTACTGATCATTATGGAAGTCCTATAAAGTGCAAAAATTGTTGAATTTATTTCCTGATTTTGAAAGTTTAAAAATGTTATTTGCAAGTGACTAAAGTTTGAAAAGAGGGTTTTTTCCTGCATTATTCCTTAATTATTACTATATATTCATCATCATTGAGGGGTGTGGGGGCAATTAATCAACACGAAGTAATTTCTTAATTAAATCTTGTCTCTGTGAATTATTTTATAGTCTCAACTCCTATATTAAATCAAGAGTTGAAAATCCATCACAGGGTTCTTTGTATGTCCAAAACTTGAAATGAATTAATATTGGGGTGTGTATGGGATCATGAAGGTGAAGGTATATGTTAGTATGATGTACATAAACATTGTAATTGCTATTATCTTTATTATTCTGTAACAGCCCTCTTGTATGGTGTGTGTGTATATATCGCACAGTGTGGAGCATCTCATGAGTGTAGCCGATAAGCTTTGTGCTTGCAAGCTTAAAACACTACAAAAAGGAAATGACTTTCAACGATGACCTCATCGTTGAAAGTCTACTCTTCATCAGCAACTTTGTGAGTTGTTGCTGAAAGTTATAAGGTCACATTGAATGTTAGACTTTTAGCGATGACTTTTTTTATCTTTATTGAAGACCATATACTTTTAATTACAACTTTTTCTATCGTCGTTGAAGGCCATACTATCAATGGTGATTTTTCAAGTTACCACTAAAGGTAAGACTTTCAGCAATCATTTTTTATGTCGCAATTACCACATTTTCATCGGTGACTTTTTCTATCGTGATTGAAGGCCGTACTTTCAATCTCGACTTTTTTATCATCGTTGAAGGCACAATTTTTAGCGGCAACTTTTTTCATCTACGCTGAAGGTCATACTTTCAACTGTGACTTTTTATGTCATCGCTAAGGTAAGACTTTCTGGGACCTTTTGTCAATTTTCTCTCTCATTGTTAAAGGCAAGACGCTAATATGCAACTTCCATTGGCAATTTTCTTGTTAACAAAGATTGTAATTGTTTATTTAAATTTAATATTTAACATCCCATATAATAATAAATATGCTATTCATCAAAATGATTTGAATGAGGTAATCAATTTTCATTTTCACACGTTTTATGCTTAAAAACAATTGTTTTACAAATTCAATATGGTGTTCCTCTACATGTATCATACCACCATAATTTATTTCTATCTCATGTTCAAAATTGAAGAAGACATGTTTGGTGATGATTGAAAGATCCTATGGATAGTCCAACCTTTCATATTTAAGATTTAAGTGTTTTGAATTACCTATAAAATCATCCTCTAACCGCACTTGTACTTGATTAAGATCATTCAGATTGGATTGAGCAAAAGTTAATCGTTTTCCATGAAATTCTGGTTGAGATTGAGGATTTAAATGACCGATCAAGATCATCCAAAACAAGGAACCTTCACAAAAAAAAATTCAATATAATTAATTAGGAAATCACCTTGTACTCATTACCTTTATGAAATCACCTTAATCTTTATTAGAAGATTTTTAACACTATTTTAAAATATTATAAATAATATATAGATATAATATAAAAATAAAAATAATATTTAATAATAAAAAAATAATACTTTATTAATAAATATTTAAGATATGTGTACTTAAATCATATATTAAATATTATATGTTTGTGTTGATTTGGTAAAGAGCATGGACACACAGTAAGGTTTCAAGTTTAAATCATAGAGGAGCCAAATTTTGGTAGGTGATATCTGGCACATCAAGATGGATGATGTGGCAATCGTCGGTATCATTATTATTTTTATTAATTGTGACACATTTTAGCGATGGCAAAAAGTTGTAGCTAAAATAAAGTATGTTTTTTGTTGCCACCAAAAATTTACCATCACGGCTGAAAAGTCACCATTAGATGTATACTTTCAGCGATGATTTACTTTTATCTGATCAATACTTTAAGTAACTATGTGACTTTTTGGTTGTCTTATCGCTGTTAAAAGTCAATTTTTTTGTATTGAAAATAAATAGAATCCCATCAAGTTATTAAGTTATATACAATGCAACTTATGCATATACCATATTTATGAGGCCCGATAATATTAAGTTGCAGGGTCAGATCAAGATCTCGTGTGTGTGTGTATTTGGTTATGTGATACATGTGTATCCAATGGAATTATAATGAGCTGGGTTGTGCCTATGTACATGATGAAGAGGTAACGCGTACAAGATTTAATTATTGGAGTATTTATATAGCCAATTAATAATGAATAGCCAAGAGAATAAATTTGAAGTTACAAACTTTCCATAACAGCATCAGTACAGTGTGAACAACTGAAAGGTGGGTGTCTCCAACATCCCATTCCCACACACACACACATGACTGTGCATCAGAGAAAGAGAAGTGCTGTGATTGCTGTCTTGTTCTAATTAATTAACCCTTCTGATGATCTATCTATGTTATTATATTATGCAACACAACAAAAATTATTCGTAGGTTTTTGTGTTTTGAAGAAAGAATATAATGGGCTTGTTTGGAATAACGTTTTCAAAAACCAAACGCACGTTCAACAGTGTTTTTCTGCAAAACGAGAAAATCTCCTCTATATATTTACCTCGACTTACATAAAAGTAATTCTCTACTTCGTTTTCAAATGGATCCAATATTGCTTGAACAAAAACATTTGCGGCCTGTTCACCCATGTGCCCTAAGACTTAACCAAGCTAGAGCGCATATAAATATTCACATATACAGACAAGTTATGAGCATGATGCGCATATAACGCCGCACTTTCTTCTCCACCTCCACCTATTTTTCTCCCCTCTCTCTGGTACGACTATGCATTATATTATATTACTCTGTGTGTGTGTGTTTTACGAAGTTGAGCTGAGGTTAACAGCAATTTATAGAGGAGGAAGTAATCCCAATTATATCTGCTGGCAACTCTTGGATCTTATTACCAAGTTAGTCCCATGATATCAAACGATGCGTATGTAAAATATGCATGTATGAAACTAGGCTTGCACGCTGATCTATGTCTCTGGCTAGTCCCTGTATGCACTTGGTCTTCCCCACAAAGACGACGAAGGCTTTAGATATCATATCAGTCAAGTCTAAAAATTTATACTGCTCACCATCACATGTGCAGGCTGGCTGGCGATGACATGCATGAGGGAAGAGAAGTAGAAAAAGATGAAGGGAATGGGCCACCACGAACCGCCCAAAGATGACAATTAATGAGTAAGGAGTTGTAGATGCCTGAGTGATTGACGAGACACCCACAGAGATAAAGCCCAGGAGTAAGGCCACGAGCACATGCCCCGCCTCATCATGAAAAGAAGGTCTTCATTCATTCATTCATTCATTCATTCATGTGCCTAAGACCTGAGATAGGCGTAGGTTTATTCCCGTAGAAGTACGTTTCACGTAGTTTTTACAGTAAAACATAGATTTTGAAAGTAGATTGTGTTGGAGAGGTTATTGACTTCTACGGAGTTCAAGACAAAAAGTAAGTAAGAAGGAGGAAATATAAAAAAAGAAAAAGGAGGGAAGAGAACATTTATTATGAGAGAGAGAGTGTTATTTAATAAAAAAATAACTTTTTCAAAACTTAGGTTTCAAACTTAAATTTCTGTTACAAAACCTAGATTTTAAAAAATGTGAGTACTTTGATAAGATTTAAGTTTTGAAACAAAACCTATGTTTAGGGAAGAACTCCCAAACGGGCTCTTATTATTATTCTTATATTCTCCTTTTTTTTAATTTATTTTTTTAAATCCATGTTGTCAAGCTGCTGCTGATTTATCCTCTATTGTTCTTTTGGCATTTCTTGTGGATCATGCATGCCAACTTTCTTTAGGATCTCTCACTGTTAGTCATATGATGATTTTTTATTTTCAAGGGTCCCATTTTCTGATACTGATCCTGACACCATGCCACATTATTCATACTCCCCATGTTTTACCACTCACCCCCAGTCTATTCATAAAAGTTCAAAATCATTTCTTCATTTTTAATTCACTATAAACAAGGGAGAATGTAGATCATAGTAGAATATGGTTGTCCATGTAATTAAATTTTCACGTTATGTGTAACTGAATTTCTATGCTATGCAATTGACCTTCCATATAGTAGATCTTTATTCTCTAATTGATTCATTAACGTGTGATTTATAACCAATTTTCCCGGTAAACAATTCCCTTAGACCCCTTCCTCACTCCTCAAGGAGAAGAGTTTCCCTGGCATGTTTAAATTTATAGTTAAGAATTAAATATGCTCTCAACGTTTTCCATTGGAATAATATTATCTTAAAAGTCTTTTTAAGAGTAATATTGTCTGGACAATTATAAGATGGAGCAATATTGGCTTCGTTTGGAAACCCGTTGAGAAAACGGACACAGATTCCTAGGTACTTTATGTGAGAGGAATTTTGTCTCGGCTTGCGTGAGAATGGGTTTTGGGGGTCAAAACGGGGTTCCTAACGGAACCCCAAACGAAGCTATTATCCCTTGCTGTTAAAAATGTTAACAATGAACGTCAAATTTTAACGATCAATATTAGTCTTTTAAATGAATGTGGTAATATTGCTCAATTTTAAAATTTTTATGACAACATTATTTCTAAAAATTTTAGAATAACATTTTTCATGGGAGAAAGCTTTTAGGGTGAATTCACACTTTAATCTTTAAATTTAATGTTAATAGTCTTCAAGTTTAACACACTTTTTGGAAAAAAACATAATATTTTTGACACTACTTGTGCACCTATTACACCTTTTATGGAATGTTTAAATTTACATTTAGGCGAGGCTCCGGAAATAAATTAAGAATTACGGTAGTATTGAGTACTAAACATTACGTACATATTGTTAAATATTAAATATGAACACATTTTTAATGTAATTTTTAATGTTAATTCATTAAGTTGCAAGGGATTAATCCATGTAAACTCGGATTCATCTTACAACTGTGATGTCTAACCAGAAATTTTTGGGACAGTTTCGAATAAAAAGATTTTCTGTCTTAGTTGGGTAGGATTCATAGAAGTGTATTAGATAAAAAAGCCCATTTAGTTCGAATTTTGTTAAGCTAAGGTTACAAAAACAATGTCCACAAAAGCTATAAGAGTTTTTTGCGTTCTTACTTGTCTGGGCCCCCAAATCCAATCCACCGTAGACGAGACCCAAACCAGGAGGAAAGGGTCCAACTGTTTCTATGTTACAATTTTACAATTTCGATTGAGAACAGAGAAAAACCAATAGAGTACATGTTTGAGACTCCATTGAAAGAAATGAGTTTACGGATTTCTATGTACGGATTTCAAGATGGTTTTTACGGATTTTGAGATGGTTTTATCTTTGGCTTGCGTGCACCGTTAGGGGAACGAAGTTACCAAACAAGCACATAATACCCCTTAGAATATTAAAGTTCCAACTCAGCATCCTGAATATCACAAATGTCATTTTAATACAGATACAAAATGAAATTTACAAAAAGCTCTCAAATGACCTATATACCCCTTATTCTTTTTTTTTTTTAAAAAAAAGACTGGTAAATAACCCAATGCATTGCAATGGATCGATAAGCAAAAGATGTAAATCGCCTAAAAGGTTAGAATCTGAAAGAAGTTGTTAATAACGAAAATGCCATGGGGAATAGCCAATGCATTGTAGTGAATTGTTTAAACAAGAAATTGTAAATCACCTGAAAGTCAAGGGTCTTTAAGTCACTTAACAACACTTTGAAATTCCATTTTAGTATATAGATGTGTACTGAATTGATAATTTTGGATATTCAGGGGACTGATATTGAGATTATGGTATTCTGAGAGTATTTGACATTTTCTCTTGGGACCAGGCGAATAAACAAAACAGCTTTATGAACAGGCCAGTGATATAAGAATAAAAAGAGAGAGGAGGCTGTCTGAGAGCACAATATGAAGACGTACGTACATAAATATCGCAGCTGTATGCATGTGATGTGCACAACGCAGCAATATTGCAGAAGAGCATCAGTATAAATGTGGCAAAATCTTCACCTCTCTCCGCTCCTGTTCGCAAAAAGCCATTAGAAAGTTTCCATTTTTACATTACTCATTTTTCGAATCTTAATGATGCCCACACTGAAACATGTTCCCCATGCAAACCTTCTGACTCACCATTTCTGGCATACGCGTCACCCTTCTGCTTCTCCACCTTACGTTATAAGAAAACTCACCCTCTCCTTCATTCATTCACCTCACACTTCACCTTTCTGGAACTCCACACTCTCTTCCCCCCTTCACTTCACAACTATCCACGCACGACCATGTCGGATCGTTCCACCCAAATCCATGTCCACCCAACACACCGTTATGAAGCCGGCGTTACCGCTCGTTACGAAGGTGGTCTCAACCCCCAATACCGTTACGAGGGCGGTGTTAAGAGCGCCCTCTTCCCGGAGAAAGGTCCGTCCACCTCTCAGATGATTGCCATCCTCGCCGGCGTTCCCATCGGCGGCACACTTCTCATGCTCGCTGGGTTCACGCTCATGGGAACACTCCTGGGACTGGGAGTGACCGTGCCGCTCTTCGTCCTCTTTAGCCCCGTTATGGTGCCGGCCACCATGGTGATTGGGCTGGCGGTGGCAGGGTTCTTGACGTCGGGAGCTTGTGCTTTGACTGCACTGTCGTCGTACTCGTGGGTGATGAATTACATAAGGGAGACGCAGGGGACGATACCGGAGCAGCTGGACTCGGCAAAGCGGCGCATGGCGGACATGGCGGGGCAGGTGGGGCAGAAGACGAAGGAAGTAGGGCAAGACATACAGACGAAGGCTCAGGAGGTGAAGAGGTCATGAACATAATGTGGCTTTGGGTTCCTAGTTCAAGGGATTTACATGGGAAATAGCAGTAATAATAATGCGTCTTCGTGCGCGCTTCAGTCTTTTGGTGATATTTTGTGTCTCTTGTAATATTGCTGTTGTGTGCTTGTCGTCTTCTAGGTTAAGTGCAAGGCAGAGATGGTTTATATCAGAGGGAGCGGGGTGCTACACTTGTAGATGCTTGTGTCCTGTATTTGCATTTGTTCTCGTACATTAATGTTAACGATGTCAAGGAGCTAGTCTGGCATTAGTCTCTTGTTTTGTCTTCCAACACTTACTTCTGTGATGCAAAACACCCTGTTTGGAACATGATAAACCGGTCCGGTTAGCCTATACGAACAGAGTCGGTTAACCTATCCAAAAACAGAAAAACGGGTCTTAACCTCAAGTGGGATGCTGCAGAGACATTTAACGTCGCGGAAATAAATGGATACTCTACCATTTATGTCAGCGAAGTGGTTCAAATATTTGCTCAAGGACGATTGGGTAAGGAATTATATTCTATTGAAGCAAAACGAGCCCGCTAAGTTGACAAGCACAACTTTTACAGTAGCTTTCAAATACGACAAGAATAAGAGTTTGCTGACCAAAAATTGTGCATTCAAGAACAAAAAAGCTGTGTGTGATTTTAGTGTCCGTGCGGCTGGGTTTGAGCTCCAGCTTCGGCGTCCTGGCCACCGCAGTCGGCTTTCAGTTTAGAATCGTCGGGAATCCAAAACGTGAGAACGGAAGAAGCTGCAGCGAACATGGCTCGGCGAGGGGCCCACTTCAAGCACGAAGCCACGCCAATGTGGCTGCTCCAACATGCCACCTGCTCATCAGAAAAACCCGTGTCTCATGTTTTCCGCAGAAACAAACACGACATATGATACAAAATTGGCCGTCAGGCCAATTTGATTTGGTGACGTATAATGTCCTGGCCAAAGAGGGACAGCTCGCCGGAGAATATACCAGCACTGAGCAAAAAAAAAAAAGAAAAAAAAAGAAACAAACAAACAAGTTCCACAGAGGTCCATGAATCATAGGCCTGTGGTTTTGATATTTTTTCCTTTTTTTTTTTGCAGCAAATCTGTTTCAAACAACTCGAAAGAACTAAATACACTTGCCTCATTTTTCATGTCAATACTCCATGCATGAATTGTTCCGCCTCCCGAGCCTAAGACATAAAAAAACCAAGTTTAGTTTCAAAATTAAAAGTTAATATGTGACTTGAAAGATATCAAAGATGAAGCCCACAATTCCAATGGTGTGCGTGTCAGCTCCTGAGAATAAGATAGAGGTGTCTAAGAAGGAAACAGTAGAATAAATGGAATACCTGCCAACATATACTTTCCATCTGGTGTAAATGTAGCCTCTATTTTTGTTCCTGGAGATGGATCTAAACTAAACCCACAGCGCTGCACAAGAAATTCTAAAACAATTAGCTTATTCGTGTTTTGGCCAAACACGAGGGTGCGGGAGCACAAAGTTGAATCTGAGTTGACACGAGATAAAAGACATGTCAATTTGAAATTAGCATCAAGAACCTGTATATGCTAAAAGTTAACTGGAAAATCTAACCTTCTCTCCTGCATAAGCATCAAGAACGTAAATATTATTGTTTGTTGTAGTCAGAAGCATGGACTTGCCATCATTGCTAAATTTGATATCACACACCTCCGCTGTATCACCACCGACTAGAAAGGTGTCAAAGGGACCCTACATCAGCAAGATATCATACTTGTGAAATTAATTTGGCAACAAAGAAAGCAACGACTAAAAGTTTAGGTAAAAACCTTGTCATAGGAGCGTGAATCGAACAATTTGATAGCCCCCCCTTCCATTGCCACAGCAAAAACCAGGCCTTGTTGGTCATATGCAACAGCAGGTCTACCACGTAAGCGCAAGATTCCCTGAAAACTATGGGTGAGCATCATCATAAATTTTGATTTTCTCTTTTCAATTTATTTCCAGATGCAATATCCACATTTTTTTTCAAGCTCAATTGTAGCAGAATGTCATCCTAGGTTAGATCAGGGTTTTTAGCCTAGCTCAAAAGAGAAGCATGTCAGATTCATGAGTCAAGGTTAAGCAATTATATGATAATTCACGACTGGACTACATGTATGTTTGGTTTTATTTTATTGATATTCTTTTGATTATCCTTGAATGTTAGTAATTGATCACACAGAAAATAAAATAAAGCAAAAAAAAAAAAAAAAGCAACCTGGCAGGCATTTACTCGGAGATCCCATATTCTGACACTGTGGTCCAGAGAACCAGACATGAAGCTATCATTGATTGGAGACATGCAAAGTGAAACAACTCTACAAAACAAATTACAGAACATGACCACCATTACAACCGTGTATGTAAATAAACTGATATGAGCTGCAGCATTGCCATATAACACTCCTACATTGGAAAACCATACAAATAAAATTGAAATGAAGTGGCGTAATAAAACAAATGAAAAAGCTAAAAATTATATAGGATAATTCAAATGAAATGCTTATCCCTGATATAGAAGGTCTCATCTTTTAGAACCTTTTTATCTGAACCAAATTCATGCGCCTTATATTTTATGTCTGACTGAATAACGCATCTCTACAAGGAGAAGCAATATCACTTGAAATGCATCAATCTTTGGTAATTTCAACAAAATTTTCTATTGCAAAGCTTTGATAGGATTTTCAATAATTTTTATTGGAAAATTTCCTTGCACAATACTTGGTTCCCTCAGGTTTTTTATTTAAATAAAATAAATACAGAAACCTGCCAATTTTTCGACCTTTCAAAAACCTTTCTGTGATAATAGTGAGAGACCATATCATTGGAAAAACGTATAAAGCATTATATATTAATATCCAAACCTGTCCTTATGACCTTTGAAGTACCGCAGGCATCGGTTATCATACATTGATAAATACCTCAACGATTCTGGCATAATTGGGGGAAGAGTCAGTAGATGCACTCATATTTCAAACAAGACTCTAGAAAGAATCTCAAAACATATTTCCATACAGAGAAGCTCACCTCCAGTAGACTCTAAATTGTACTTCGAAGAACATATAACAGAGCTTGGGTGATGAGTAAAACAAATTCGATCAGCACCATGCTTCTTATGATAAGTGGTCTTCAACAGCCTGAAATTTATGACAAAATGTTTTATACATGCATAATTACATAAATGTAAGCACAGATATATTCATTAATGGATCAGCCAGGTAACTCTTATAAATGAATCATGATTGTTGATTCCATGTCAACCAAAATTAAATAAATCATGTCGAATGATGTAGTTATACAAATTATATTTCTTTTCTACAAAAAAATAAGGCCGTGTACTTTCAATAAAAAACATGTATGCATTGAATAGCTAGTCAAAATTCATGCTTTGAGTTAGTAGATGTTTTCATCTGAATGGACTTTTCATTTGAATTAAGATATGAGGAATGTCAAAAGATTATAAGTTATCATCTTGGAAAGTCAGAATTTATAATTGTCCAAGTCTTATGATATTTCCTGCATTTATCTTTAGCAGTTAAACTTAGATTAAACTCCCAATCCTTTAGGAATTCTGCTTAGATTGGTTTCTCAACAGTTGATGATAGTAGTGTGCCCTCACATCACATCAGCAGCTAGTACACCCATTTTATGAAGTTCGATATAGATGTTCAACAACAAATTAGTATGTGAAATCAGATAAAAATTACTTATACCTGAGAAAACCAAACAATCATCATAAACTGCAGTTTTCATCTCATGCGATAAGCCCCTTATCAATGAAAGAAGCAAAGTTGAAAAGTGTGTAGTAAGTGAACACAGTCAAAGCAGTGACACTACAAGCTCCCATACAGTAGAGCGTTGTACAAAAGACTAAGTCACATGTGCAATTTCTACAGCCATTGTGGACTGACTACAGAGTAATATTTCAGTGTATTCACACCCTATCAACGATTAACTCACTTAGCATTTGCAATGTCATAGAGCCGCACTGAGTCATCTTCACTGGCTGTAACTAGTAAATCATCCTTACGATGAAAATCAATTGAATTTATCTTCCCAACCTGAAAAAATTTAATAATAAATCCATGTCAAAGACAGATTTTTGGGACTCTGCCACTATTCCCTATTAAGAGGGCAAGAACAAGGTTAGGTAAACCAATTCCAAAGTTGCTACGATAATAGTAGATATTGCTGTACATAAGCTGAAAAGCATCGTGATAAAAAATTTATTGAAGATACATAAGCTACCCAGAACAAGAACCCTATTGCCATTGTTCATTTGAGACAATAAATTCTTGAATAACTGTAACCCAGTAGCTATGCCAAAAAGAAGGTCAAATTACTGATTACTGATTAATACTAAAAAGGAGAGGCCCAACAGAACGTAATTAACATATTCCAGTACCATCTTGGTCATATAAGCAATCCAAAGATGCATGATTGTCTAAAATCTAACTGATTGGCAGCTAGCGTGAGGCTGATGAAATCAAATCAAAATATGGAAATATTCGTATTTCCATTTGAAGAGAAGAAGGGACTTACAAAGTCGGAGAAAACTGCACCTATTGACATGCTGCGCACTAGATCATCGTCAAGCTCCGTTAGCGACGTCATAATAATCGCCGAAAACGCTCCCGCCAGCGGAGGGAGTAGAACAAAGAGCAAAGAGCGCAGAAACTTCAGTATACACAGGATTTATGCCCTTGTAAATACCTCGTTATTGTTTTGGCAACTTATGAAATCATTGTTTATTATTTATTCATTTGTTTTTTTTTTGCCATCAAATGAAACCAACAAATATTTAATCCGCTTTGTCAAAAAAAAATCCGCTAAGCAAAACTAAAACAACAGCAATACAATGTTCCATCAAATATAACAGGAATCAACGGAAATTTGTCAAGTCATTAATACAATATTGAAATTGGATAGATTAAGAACTTATTTGTCATGTGGTTATAAAATCACGTTAACGTTACATACTTACTTTGTTAACTTTAAATCATATTAAACTGCTTATTAAGAGCTTATTTGGCTTCCAATAAATCTGGGTTTGGTTTCAAAACTTAGGTTTTACCCAAAATCTATATTTTATCTACGTACTCACATTTTTCATAAAAACTATTTTGAATATGTTAACAAATCAAGAAGAATAAATTGAGAAATTGAATGTATTATTACAAACTCATATGAGTACAACGTTTATCTACCCTCTTTTGAGGGTGATGAACTATGTTGAGAGTAGAAATGGAAGAAAATGAATGTATTATAACAAACCCATATGGGTACAACAATTATCTTCCCTCTTTGAGGGAGATGAACTAACCCCATTTTGGGGACTCTTGAAGTGGGAGACCCAAGTTATCCTCCCCTTCTTGGTGGGGATTCTTCATCCTCTCACCTTGTGGTGATGATTATACAATCACACACTCAAGTTATTACATTGTGACCCTTTATATAAACTTTTGGGTCATTAACTAACTAAGTGATTAATACTAACCACTTTAACTAACTCATACTTCCAATAGAATACAAAACCTCAGTTTGAAATCTTGTCAAATCATACACTCTCTCCTAATAAATTTTCTTTTTTTACTTCTTATTTATTTCTCTTTCTTCTTTCCTACCTACTTTTTACCTTGAACTCCATAAAAGCTAATAACTTCCCAAACACAATCTTTTAAAACATAAGTTTTGCATCGGAATCCATAAAAACTATTCTCAAAAAAAGCTATTCTAAAAAGGTATTCAAACAAGCCCTAAGATAGATCTTAGGTATAACAAGCCGTCTAATAAAAAAACTAATGTCTAATAAAATTATAATTTAAATTAACATTAAATATAGAGATTAACTAAGCTGGGAAAAAGAGAGAAGTATTAAATCATTTGATAATCCTCAATCAATATTGGATTATTGATTTTGTATTACAAAATACATTTTTTATCATTATATTTTATTTAATTTCTTTTTTTAAATCGACAACCGTGGTAAGATTGTCAATTCCATATATATATACACCGCCGTTTGCTTCTATTCCGTTTCAGTGCACCACCGGAGACACTGAACTCACACTGTGAGTCTTCTATGGAGTTGTTGGCTCCTTTACTTGAAAAGACCCGAGTCCCGCAACCGTCACTGCAAAAGTTCGCCGTGATTTCAATATTTACGAAGCTGCGATCAGCGCCAAAGTATCTGGACCCTCGGTCCGTGCCCGGAAGAGATGCCATTGCTCGTTGCCTTAATTTTTCCTCCTCTGCCGTTGTAGACCAATCCGTTCGTGAGCTATGCCGTCTTGTGACGGACTCCGTAATGAGTATTTCTCGCGGGTTGCTGGAACTTCAATCCGCTCTTGAAGGAACCGACCCGAAGTTCGTTCCGGTTTTTGTGAAAGGCTTGGGCTTTCTTGTTCGCCTTGGTTTCCAGAAGAACAATGCCTCGTGGCGGTTCAATCCCACTGAGGCTCATCCTTTTGTTAAGGTAAAAGGAATAGAGCGATTTTCTTGGTCTCTTTGTTGTTAAGCAATTCGAAGTAAACAAGAATTCTATGATTAGGAAAGATGATCACTTACTTAGTCTCCGATTTGAAATTCAGTTTCATTTCTGTTGATCTCCAACGGCAACAACTGGCAAATTGGGAATCAGCTTTGGCTAATATTATTAACTGTTGAGACCGTTTGACTGGGGGAATCTTGAAGCTGAAGTTTTTATGGATGTGACAGGTACTGTCATGCCGGGCGGAAGTTCAACCTGAACTCCTGCAGCAAGTCTGTCTGTTTATGTTGCAGAATAAGAAACTGGGAATGATCAATGTTTGTGAATTCTTAAGACCATTATTGAATTTTTCAGTGTTAGGACTATTAGCTTCAGAGTCACCCTCCTCTTCATTTACAATGCAACTGACTTTTACCATGGCATCATTTTGTTGCTCATACCCATCTGAGTCGATGCCTGTTTTTAAGCTGCTAACGGGATGCCTCAAATATTTTCCTCACAAGACCTCTGAAGTAAGCATAATCGTTATATAAGCTTTGAATTTTGGAATATATTGCATCGATTCTATTCATCAGGTTTCATTGTTTTCTTTAACCTTCTCAGGACTACAAGAGATTTGTAAATTTCGTTGAACAGATAATAGACGCATACATAGTGGTATTGAAAATGTCGGTTGGAACAAGATCGGTATGGTCCTATTTATTTATATTTCACCTTGGCATTGTTACCATAATGAAGTTGGTTCCTTTATCTATGCAATACTATATTTGCTGTTCCTTTATTAATTTGAATCTGCATTATCAGCTGCTCACTGAGGCTCAACAAAATGCTGTTGAATTCCTTGACACAGTTCTTTCTCTGGTCACTTGTCTTCAGTGGCATGGAGGTGACGAGTTCTTGTTTGAACTCTCAAAGCGGTTGTTGTCTGTACAGAGAGATCATGGGCTGACATGGCTTCCTGGTTTAACATCAACTATGGTGTCATTATGGACAATCCTTGTTCAATCAGAACTTGAACATGTTCAAATTTCTATTCTGAAACTCGTTTCTACAATCCTGAATTGGAAATATGGAAATGGTAAGATTTATAGTAGCCATTCCACTTTTGGATCATATGCACGCATTCAAGTTGAATAGGCGGAGTAACAATACAATATTGAATGTTTAGAATTGCAGCATTTTTGTTTTGAAATGTAATCCATGAATATTCATAGATCTAATTGGAATTTAGATAATACTTTTTAATATAAAAAATATTAAAATCAGAAAATAAATAAGTAATAAAACAGGAACTGTCCATATCTTATTCGGGCGGACTCACAAAATTCATGTTCTTAGGCAGTCAATTTGCTATTATGCAATAGTCTTGTGCTTATCATCTATAGAGATGCTAAACTCTTGTATAGTTCTAGATTCCTGATGCTATTGCTCTGCAATATTTCTTCCTGGTGTGTTTTTCTTATGCACAAATTCATTAAAGAATCATTGTACTCAAGTGAATTTATATCCTCCTCTCATGTCCTGAACCTTCCAGTAGATTTATACTTAAAATTATAATTACTAATTACTAATGCAGATAATACTATTAGCAGAACTAAATCTGTACCAGTTGAAGAAATTTTGTTCCTACTTCCTATTATAAGCCTTATGTCCTCTCCTTCAAAGTGAAAGGACTGGCTACTGAGTTCCTTCATGTGTTGGAGAAGCTCCTTGTTAGAGTGTTTGTGGAACCACATAGTGAACCAGCCACCGAGGAAGATCATTATCTCAGCATCCCAGGAATTATAATTTCAAGACTTTTGCGACATTTGTGGTATCAGGTTGTGTGTCTGCTATGTAAAATCTATTTCCTCTGTTTCCAATGTGATACACAAGCTTTCTTTTTCGGTTAATCGAAAAGTATGGTATTTCATTATCTTCAATTGTGGGTTCCAATCTGCTTTAGTCTTAAATACTAATAGTTTGCTAACACAGATGTGTAGCTGGAAAAATGGTAACAAACATAGCTGTTTGCAGCTGGAAATTTAGATAGTTTAGCAATATCTTTTTCCTTTTTCAGGACAGAGGATCTTTATCTGGAATTTGCCTTCTGAATATGACTTTGGGTTTTTCAAGCAACGTTAATGAAGGCATGATAATGCATGGCAAACAAAATTGAGTTTCTCAAGTAATAAGGTTCTGTTTATCAATTGTTAACCAACGGAAATCAGCATTACCTCTCTCTCATTCTCAGGAAGTATTTTTGACAGGTATAATACCTATATAAAGGGAATAGTGTCTAGATTACCATGTTAAAATTGTCAGGGGCTGATGCTATTCTCGATGTCTGTGCTTGTAGAAATGCCTTTGTTGCTCAGTGCTGTTGTTGGCATTCTATTAATCCATCCATCAATGGGAACAACAGCTGTAGATTCTTTGGCTACCTTTGGTATTATGGATCCCAAATTGGGAGTTCCCTTACTGCTAGCAATTATGTTTTATGGTAGTATATTCACAAGAAAGGATGTCATGTGCCATGATATGCTGGTAACTCCTCCTTTTTGTATCCTGGATTGGTGCTTAATTCATTGGATCTTCTTTTACTTTGTTTCCATCCTTTGTGAGTACTTAGCATCATCACTCTGTTTTTCTTCATCTGCATTGCAGCTAAAAATTTTTGAAATGTTGCCGTCACTTGCTTCACACACTGCAATGATTCCGCTTGTAGTCGAAACTATCTTGCCTATGCTTAACAAAGATGCTGAAGGGTGGGTGCTCTGGTAAACTGTCTATATTGTTTTTTAGATTTTCTTTATTTTTCTTGAATTGTCACGGTAGTCTCTCTTTTGGTTTTTTTAGTAACAGTATTGTTGTTTTATTATGGTGCTTCATCTAGCATTGGGCTTCGATATCACTTAAAGTAATTGGTCTTCATGTTTTGACTTTGAATTGTCACAGTAGTCTCTCTTGTGGTTTTTATAGTAACAGTATTGTGGTTTTGTTATAGTGCTTCATCTAGCATGGGGCTTCAAATATCACTTAAAGTAATTGATCTTCATGTTTTAACTTTGAACTGATGTCACAATTAGTTGAAAGAAGGGATTCATCATCACAATATGAAACCATCTTTTATGCTTCTTTTTGGCTGTGTTATTTTTGTCAGTCTTGATGGCTTCAAATAATATTGGCAAACGTTATTCATACCAGTATCATAATTCTGAGGTATTGTTTGTAGAAATTGATTATTTTATTTGTGGCCTTCTGGCCCATTTGCAACCTCTCCTTGAAATGTTAGAGAAGTAGGTTTCGTGTTATGGGTCCTGTGTGATCCATTTAACTACCAAGCAAGTTGTAGCTGTTTTAAGAAGTAAAGATTATGTTAAATTCAAGTGGCAGTATGGTCTTTCTTGTTATATTCCGAATTCTATGTTTCTCTTGCTGCAAGTTGGGTTCCTCTATATCTGTTTATTACCCTTATGTTTAAAATCAAAAGCCTTAAAACTTTGGATTTCAATATAAACCATCTTAATTTATTGTTTTTGCTCGAATAGTTTGTTATGTGCTACAGCAACTCGATTGCTCTGTAGAACCTGGGAAGTCAATGATTGAGCTTTTGAGAATTTCAAGTAAGTTTCTCTTTGCACTTTGTTGATGATTGAGAGCCTCAAACAGCTCATGTCAAAGCTTGTCCATTACAAGTTTTAACTGTTTTCAATCTACTAAGGCTGGCTGGTGGAGCCTTTAAATTTATGCTTAGCCATTTTGCCTGATTTGAACTTTGTTTGATACTTGGGAAGTCAATATTGGAATGGACTCCAGAATTCTTGTTTCATTTAGGCAAGATGAATATCATCTTGTTTCTCACTTTTTTTGTTTTCTTCTAACCTGTGCCTGGAATCTTGGATTCTAAGTGCAATGATAGATTTCCTCCAACTTAAGAGATTCAGCATTTAGATGTTGTTTGCTGATTGTTACTGGCTATTTCACTAAAGTCTTATGGCTAATTGGTCTAATCTTTTCTTCATTCTTCTTATATAGGAGGCGTTGCTTGCTAAAGGGTTTACTGATTTTGCATCAGATAGAATTGTCTGTGTTAGCTGGGCCGCTTCCATTCGGGATGTTTGCCAGAAAAACCCTGATAGGGGTGTTGATCTTCTATACTCAATGACTGGCTGAGAAATGTGATGATATGATTAGATTTGATAACCTGTCAATTTTCTTCAGAAATCAGCAAAGATTAATCAAGGAGAAAAGAGTTGCAGGAACTAAGATTGAAAAATTGATGGATGTATTTCCTCAGGTTATTTTCTCTTCAGGTATTGTAATATTGGCTGTCCAAGTTTTCTTGTTCCTTCTCAAGAAATTCCTGCTAAGATGAATTTTGGATCTAATATCGAATGGGAAAAACAAAACAAATGTTTAAGCCTTAAATTGATAATTCTCATCTATCTTGGCATTTTTTATGGACTTTCAGTTGGTTAATGCTGGAAAATGGATTCTCAGCTTTTGCTGAAATATAAATGTGACTTTTAGTATAAATTCTCTTCTCCTTAGCCGATGGAAGATGATCGCCTTAATATAATTTAAAGAATAATGAACAGTCCTTTAATTGGTTGTTGCCAACAGTACCAGCAATTATTTTAATTAACTGACTTAGTTTGATACTTCATTTTATTAATTTTATAATTGTTTTTAATAAGCATTCTTTTTGCAGGGAATACAAGTGAAGCTAGGGAGCTACCTGGTGCTGCCTTATTATGTCTGTCTTTTAGTGAACACCCGGGACAGAAAGTAAGATATTTAAAAATTAGATTCTTCTCTTGGTTATCAAGTACATTTTTAAGCTAAATATGATATGCATATTTCTTAAAATCGTTCAAGAACAAGGTATACCATGTTTCTAAATTCTAATATAGTTTCACACGTATGTTTATCCCCTTGCCATTTGGTTTTCCTCAAAATAAAGGCAAACTCAATCACAAGTACACCCGTGGTATTTCAGTTTTCCCATTTAATCTTATGTTTATTCCATACACTTTTAATTGATTGCTGGTGTATTTCATTCTGGGATTGGATTGCTTGGGCAAATAATTCCTTGTAGTTAATTAAAAATCTTTACACCAAGCATCCCCTTAATCTGATACTGTTGGAATTCAGGGAAGAGATACACATTCTGAGTATGTAAATGCACTTGTGGAAATGGCTGGTTCACTTCAACTCTCAAGAAATATTTTGGTTGCACTTATGGCTCTCAATCATGGAAATGCTTCATGCGACGTTGGATGAGTGCTTACATTTTTTCCTACAATGCTAAAGGACAATCTGCTGTATTAGATTAAACTTCTAAAACTGCTAGTACTATCCTAAAGGTTTGATATTTTGTTTTGTAATTGAAAGTGTTTTTTTTCTGCTGTATTTAGTTGTCTGCATGTACTGCACAATTGTGTCATATCTGATTTTGCTTGTCTTATCATGTACTTGCAGAGTATGATAGCCATAGCGAATGAAGCTATTCCCAGATGTGCTGAAAATATTGCATTGGCTGTTGGTGCTCTCTGTCTGGTGAGAACTTTTCCCTGACTTGAGCTTGTTTATTGATCATAGATTCTGACTGTTTGGCAAATTTTCATGTCAAGCATATGTAACAGATAAATCCAGAGCTGCTGGGATATGTAAAATGTAAATGCCCTTTTCGGATGATCATAGAAGCGAGTGTAATCTTATATTGTTATGTATCCCTCAATTCTAGTGGGTGCTGCAAACTGAAATATATAAATAATCACTTCGGGTTATGCTTGGGGAAAGGGGTCATCAAATTAGTTAGCAGACGCTGTTGACCATTTTAAGTGGTAAAGCTTCTTATGGGTACCTAAGTGGGATGGGGAATCCTACCCCAAAAGCTAGCTGTTGAGGTAGGAGAACCAACCCACTTAAATACCCCATTGAGCATCCCATTCTACTCAATGTGGGACTTGGTATCCTATACTACTAAGTCTCCATTAATTGGCCCCCCATGGAAAGCCGACGTCTCAGCGGTTGCACTCCACAACACTTCACTCGGCCTCCTGCCGGTCAGAACCCTCCGTGGGTAGCCCTCTCCGGAGAGGTCGTAAGCATGGCTCTGATACCAATTGATGGGTACCTAAGTGGAATGGGGAACCCTACCGCAAAAGCTAGCTGTTGAGGTAGGAGAACCAACCCACTTAAATACCCCATTGAGCATCCCATTCTACTCAATGTGGGACTTGGTATCCCATACTACCAAGTCTCCATCAGTTTCTTACTATTAGCATTGGGTATTTATGATATGACCTATCTTGTTATTGTCAGATCCTGCCTCCTGATCATACTGTGAAATCTGCTGCATCAAAGTTTCTCTTGGAATGGTTGCTCCAGCATGAACATGAACACCGCCAATGGTCTGCTGCAATTTCCCTTGGATTGATCTCAAGTTGCCTCCATGTAACTGATCATAAACAGAGATATCATAACATCACAGGACTTCTTGAGGTACTCCTATTCTTTTTTATGGATCATCTGACCCTGTCTCATTGTTTCCCATGAAGATTTAGAATTATTTTTATTATTCTTGAGAGAACTTCTCTTTCTTTCCTTTCCTTTTCCTTTTTTGCTAGGGCTCGGGGGGTTGCACACAGGGGTTTCCTGATGTGTATGCTTGTGTTTAGTTTTTACATTAGAGCAATCTGGCATTCAGCATTGAATAAAGCCTTACACGGTTAGACTACTCGGTATTTATATTGAAACAACACATTTTAAGCAATCAATGATACTGCTTGTTCACTATTTCTATTAATCATGATATATCTAGTTTGTTGTTATTTTCTACTTATGAAATATTTAATCTTTTTTGCCTATTTGTTCTTTACTTATGAAATTTATTACTTGTACATTATTTTTCTTAATTAAGAAATTTTATTACCCTTTATTAAAGCATTGTACCATTTCAATTTCAATTTAATAGCAAATAAAATTGGAACACGGGCAAGTATGGGCTTTTTACCCTGTTTTTTCTGCCTGTCTTTGTGTGCAATACAACTTAAGCATTTAGGAGATTTGATTTTTACTCATTTCTTAGCTTGTATGGGTGATGATAATAAAGTTGGAACATTCTAGGATTGATATTCAGACTTGTGACCTTATTCAAAATTATACTACACTGATGGTATGATGCGTTTAGGCTCTACTTGTTAGCAAAAGTTCCCTTGTAAAAGGAGCATGTGGTGTTGGCTTGGGTTTGTCATGCCAAGATCTCCTTACCAGAACTGGAGCTGGTAACGACTCTGCGGTGGAGAAGGACATGGACAAGGTTCCAGAGTCTGATTTACTAGGAAGAATAGTTAGGGCTTTATCTGCAATAATACATCAGATCACTCGATCTTCTTCTGATGTTCTGGACAGTCTATGTTCCTGCTTCCCATCTGTTGAATTTTTTGTGAATACTGAAGTGTTTGAACTTCCATTTGATCACTGTAAAGACTTGGAATAAGATATCTGTGGGGTTGCTGGACTTGTTCTTGGTTTGGCTTTCACCATTAATGCAGTATACAGAGCTGGAGAGCTAGACTCTGTTCTCAAAATTAAAAGCTTGGTAATATCATGGATTCCATGCGTAAACTCACAACTTCGAGGCATTAGTTTCCAGAATGAAGAATCTAAGGTTGCTTTATCATTAGGATCCTGTATTGCAATTCCCATAGTAGTGTCCTTTTGCCGGAGAATGGAATTGATGGATGAGACTGAGTTGGACCACTTAGTGAGGGGTTTTAAAGAGTTGATTACTGAGTTAACCACTGTGAAAAAATCTGGCATGTTGCACCAGAGTTTTCTGATGGCGTCCTGCTTCGGAGCAGGGACAATTCTTTCATGGATACTAAATGAAGGGTTTCATTCTACCGAGGTTGACTACGTGAAAAGTTTCCTGGAGCTGTTCAGAAAATGTCTCTGATCCTTATCCTTCTTTTGTGAATCTGGGTGGTATGCTTGGAGTGGTTAGTGCTATGGGAGCAGGTGCTGGGATTTTGGAAATGCAAGCTGATTTTCAGAAGGTATTTTGATAATATTGATAATCTGATAGCATCTATCTTATCAGGATTGTTAGCTTTTTTCTGGTCACATTTTCAAAACCCTCACTTAGGAAACTCCTTCCACAGGCCTTCTGCTCAAAGGCTCCTTTCATGAAGCATATTTGACATCATTGGTGCAAGAGATGTTTCTTCTGGCACAAAATTCTGATGATAATCAGCGGCAACAGTTTGCTTCCTGGGCTCTCTCTTTTCTTCAAGACCATTTACTATCCAAGGAACATTTGGATGTTGATGGTCATAGGAAAGCAGGAGAGACTAATATAAAATATGCTTCTCAAAGTTTTTCTGATGACAGTGTGGTTTTGCAACTTAGCTTGTGGCTTGCAGATTTAAAAATGAGGTAGGCGCTTCCCTTCCCTATAGTTTTTTAGTGAATTGCTTTAAAATTCTTTTAATAATTGTACCTTTTTGTTGCCCTGTTTCAGTGTTTTTTTGGGTCTTTCTTCCTTTAAATGAAGTTAATATTCCATTAAATGCGTGGATATGAGTCATTGGCTTTTGCATAGCAACCAACATGGTCATCATTGCAATGCTCTATCATATGCTTGCTTTTGTGGCTTATGGACAGGTGACAACAAATGTACATTTAATTATAGTTGCTTCTGATCCTCCTAATGTGTTCTTTTCAAGTTATTGTTGCATGTTAAAATTGTAAAATTTATCCTAGATTTAGTTACTATTACAGTAACGTATATATTTTGAGTTAATTTTCTCATTATATATCTCATACAGGTTCAGGGAGGTACTATTGTACATGTTAGCACGGTTGTTACTGTATTGAGGTGCCTTTCAAAAGCCCCCAGATTGCCAAGCTTGTATTGGGGAGCAATTATCAGGCGTTGCATGAGATACGAAGCCAAAGTTTCTGAATTGTTGCTAGCAAATTCTTCTTATAGGCAAGGAACTTTAAGAGAGGAATGTGTGCAGTTCCCGCTAGCCCATGCCAATCAATTCGATTCACTTTTAACTTTTCTCGATGAGCTATCTGAGTTTTTCAGGTTCAGGACACTTGAACTGCATCTGCAATCACATCTGCTAATTCATCTAGCCGACCTTGTAAAAGTATATTCAAGCTCCAGGCTTGAGAAACTATTTGATGATGTGTGTATTCGTTTGTTTTCTGCTACTTCATGCCAAGAATCTTGTGCCTTTCAAAAGAGCTTGTTATGCTCCTCATGCTGGAAAGGTCTTTATCAATGCCTAGACGAAGTCTCTTGCGATGCTCTCGCCATATCTCTAGCTCAAAGGTGCATGGAAGTGTTATTTCCATTGTTTCCAGTGTTACAATCCTCTAGAAGCATAGGGTCAAAGCATGAAAATTTCGTGAGGAGTGGTCTGAGGCTGTGAGATGCTGAGGGAAAGCTCCACAGAGCTGGTTGTTTGATTTCCTCAAGGTACGTATGCATTTAGTCGTAATCTTAATGTGAACTCTCCTATACTTTTGTAGCATATTTTATCTTTTCCACTGTCTGGTAACTTCATGAATTGTTTAAACGTGTGCTTTTGTGTGGTTTTGTTCATTCAAGTTTCCAACTTTTCATCTTCCTGTGCTTTGAGTTGAACTGATAGAGATCGAGCATGATATATGAAATGTCTGTTTAAGCCCTGCAAGTTGTAACCTACGCATTCATATACATGCGATAGGTTTCACATGAGAGGTTTGTACAAGATGCTGACAAATCTATTGAAGTCTGCAAAAAAATTTGTGCTAAGGCAAAGCTAGTGAAGAATGGTTCTCTGCCTTTTCTTGAGCTAGGGAAGATGAAGTCTTACATATTGAATTCCAAATTACAAGGTCAGTTTGCTAAGCTGCAGGAGGCTATTATTTTTTGTTGAGAAACTCGTTTTGTTTTTGGGATTAGCCCTTTTTAACCGAAAGCTGCTGTAAATTCATTTGCCTGATAACTGTCTGGAAAGGGAAAGCACATTGAATTGGAAATGCACAGCAGGTTTATGCTAAAGATTCATTTTTGCAGGTCACTGGGATGTGCTCATTGAAGTTGTGGCGGCTCTGCACCATGCCGAAGGGAGCATCAAAAGGCAGTGGCTTGTTGATGCTGCTGAAATTAGTTGTGTCCCCTTATCCTTCCACTGTAGGAACTAAATCTTCGTATCTTCGGTGATGAATTTTATTATATAAAGTATTAGGTGAAGCACTCGGCATTGAAGACTAAGGCCAAGATATCAAGGGCTTGTTTGATTTTTTGTTTTCAGAATAGTTTTGTTTTGAAAAACAAAAAATGAAAAATATAAAGGGGAGAAACATTATGAGATTCTGAGGAACGAATGTAATAAACCTAAAGTCACATGTCAATTGAATAACGTACAATGACAAACCAATGCAGAAAATGACAAAAGTTTGATGTTGCTCGCTTGTCATTTGGGACATTTTGGTTGTTACATTCTTTCCTAATGATCTCATAATAATTCTTCTTGAAAATAGTTTGAAAAATGCTTTTTCGATTATGTGTTTTGAAAAATGAAAAAGTTATTTGTTCTTAAAAATCAGAACATCTTTTTGATATTTTGTTTCTTTTTGTTTTACAAAATTATAGAAGAGGCAGAGGACATTATATTTTTGTTAATGGCAATAATGCTAATATAGTAAACCGTTTTTTCAACCTTCAATTCATTCATTATTTTAGATGTGTTTTCAAAATAATGATCCAAACTATATCCCTTACATTCTTTATCCTACAGATTCTGCAGTTCACTGGTCTGCTATCAGCTACCTGTTGCAAATATATGCCCGTTATAATTGTGGATAAACAAACAGTACTGAATGATATTCCAGTCACCCTTACGTCTCTTTTAGCAGACCAAAGTTGGGATTTTGTTGCAGAATCTGTTGTTTCCAATCTCTATTCATCAACAGAACGTATATTCAACTGGGCTGCACAGATAGCAGATGGTACTTACATGCCTAGTGCCCAGCCCATTGATGAAAGTGAGGATCGTATGGCCAAATTGCTGTTGCAAGTAATGTATCATACATGTGTGTTATTAAAGGACTATTTGCCGTTAGATAAGCAGCTTAAGCTTGCCAGCTTTATTGTTGCTTGATATATGATGAACTGCATTACAGAAGTTCCAGGTTTTGTTGAAGCAAAAGCCAGAATTATGTACTCTCATAAATCCTCCATTTAGAGGAAATTCATAATGAGCATATACACTGAAGATTTGAAATGACAAATTATCGGACATGTTTAAAGAAGATCATTGGATGGACTCGTAAGGAGGGTAGGTTAAATAGTATGGAGTATTTTAGAAAGGGGTAGAAGATATGTTATGTAGAACAGTAGGAGTACTGCAATCTTACAGTGCTTCATGTAGATATTTTAACATGTACAATTATTTAACCAATATTCGTGTACATTATACAAATTTTAGCTTTAACACAATAGCAGCTTTTACATTATTGACATCTAGGTACTTTGTATAGATATTTTTCTTCTAGGTCTGTTTATATGAATTATATTTGATGTAACATGCATTGTTTGAAAGAGGTAGAAGGAAGAGTCGGTGCAAATACTTGTAATTTGATTTTCTAGAAGGAAGAGTCAGTGCAAATACTTGTAATTTGATTTTCTAATGTAGAACGAAATTTTGCAGTTTTTTCTCTTTCATAATAGCTTGACAAAGAAATAGTTTTTCTCCTTTATATGCAACATTTTTATGTTTCTTAGGATATTTATTGGAACGGAGTCTTGAACTAACTTCAATTAACGAAATAATAGATTATGGAATTTTGTTTAAATTAAATGCTTATATAATGTATCTTTTATTTAAGAAATAGAAATATAATGATTTAAAATAAAATCTCAATAATTTTTAATGATGGTGTAATTTAGGAAAATAGTAATAGATGGACAAGAGTTTTCTTGTTTTATTTTAAATTATTTCCTCCTTTTGTGTTTAATCCTATATGTTATATGCTTATAAATATTCCATATATAATTATGGATTTATACTATATATTTATTAACTTATCAATGTTTCACTGTCCACGATGAGTATGTAATTATTTTAATATATAAATATCTTTTTAAATATTTATATTTATTTTGTCATCAAATATTTATATTTTAATTTAAATACACATAATTATGAACAATTATGAAAATAATTTTTTAAATATATGTAAACATTTATAAATTAATTATGCGGTCAAAGAAAATCCTATAGTTAATAATCTCTAGCTCAATCTTTCCATTTTAACGTCCCACCTGGATGAAACGAAAATATATAGTGAATCATATCCCTTTTCCTTTCCTTTCCTTTCTTTTGAGCCTTCCCCTCATATACATCATGTTATTCCAAAAAGATGCAACGGGGAAATTTTAGACCTAAAGAGGTTGATTCATGACCAAAACAGACAATGAATTAAGTTAGTAAATTCCTGAGTACCAGCGTCTGTCACTAATTAATAAATTTTCAAAAAGCAATTTTTTGTTATGGAAATAATTTTTTTGCAAGAAAAGAAAACTGCGCAACGAAATCAAAACAAATGGCGCATGAATAGATGCATCCATTCAGAGCATGGAATAAAAACACAGCATTACATGCTTCTTCAATAGTAATCATGTCACTCTGAATCATGAATGATTTCAACGAATAATATTTTTATTAAAATCTTGATTGTAAATATCCACAAAATTAAAAAAACTGTATCTATATTACGTATATACCCAAGTGAACAGGTTGCAAAGGAGCACAAACTACCTGCTTTAATTATATTCTTGATACAGAGATCCAAGTGTTTGCTATGTAATCGTGTTCAACAGAGTCTTAACCTTAAATCTTTGATCCTACAAATGCCTAGGCTGCAAAAACAACAGGATGCACCATTCAAACTACACCACCCAATACAGAAGGCAGCAAAAAAGAACGAAAGATCCCTCTTACATGTCTTGAGCGTAAAAAAAGTGAGCATATGGAAGAATGAATTTTTAGAAATTGTTGAAATAGGCTCCTGAAAATTAGAATTCAGAAGATTAAACATTTTACCTCGCTGTACAAATCTGACTATTAGCAGATCCTCAACAGACATTGCCTTCAGGTGATTGTTCGGCAGAAGAAATTTGACTACACTAACAATCCTCACCTATTTCCGTGTGCTCTGAACTATTTTTGGTTCCAGAATTTAAGGATTCTTCGTCTCCTGACGTAATACCTTCCGCCATAACGTGATCTTCTGGCTGGTCATCCGTGTGCTCCGAACAACTTTTAACTCCAGAATCCAAAGGCTCTTTATCTCTAGATATATTAGTTTCTTGCATAACTTGGTCTTTTGCTTCTGGATGATCATCTCTATCTATAGGCTCCTTGGAAGCAGATACTTTTCTATCAGTCCTAGAATTACCAGGTGTCAGCCACATGAATTTGAGATTTTGATCCTTCCAGCTTTTCCCATAAATGAATGCCCTCTCAGCTGCCTGACGGGTAGTGAAGCTTATACATGCCTCTGACTGGCTACCATCATGGTCTCCCACATCCTCTACCTCTACGGCAGAAATCTCCCCATATGGTGAGAAATGGTCCTTCAAAATAGCAGCCTGAAAGACAAATAATGAGAGCGTTAACGAACTGGCATGAAGAATAACGTTATAATGTTTTAACCAGTTACCTTACACGATCCAGACTAAACATATAAAAACAAAAACAGGAAAGGATCTTGATGGGTACCTAAGTGGGATGGGGAACCCTACCCTAAAAGCTAGCTATTGAGGTGGGAGAACCAACCCACTTAAATACCCAATTGAGCATCCCATTCTACTCAATGTGGGATTTGGTATCCCATACTACAAGTCTCCATCAATTGGCCCCCCATGTTCTTGCCGACGTCTCGGCGGCTGCACTCCACGGCACTTCACTCGGCCTCCTGCCGGTCAGAACCCTCCGTGGGTAGCCCTCTCCGGAGAGGTCGTAAGCCTAACTCTGATACCAATTGATGGGTACCTAAGTGGGATGGGGAACCCTGCTCCAAAAGCTAGCTATTGAGGTGGGAGAACTAACCCACTTAAATACCCCATTGAGCATCCCATTCTACTCAATGTGGGACTTGGTATCCCATACTACAAGTCTCCATCAGATCTCTTTAATCCTTTCAAGAAAAGGTTCTGATCCCCCTCCCTTAAAAAGGTTTTCTTATTTTTTCCTTTCTTTTCCTCGTACTTTCTTTCTCCTTACATAGCAACAACTGCACGTCTTGTAGCCTTTGTGGCCCATGCCCAACGCAGGCACATGGATATATAGGTGTCAGTGCATCTTGGATGCTGACACCATCAAATCAAACGTATAATCTTAATCTATCAATTCGCTCATGGCTCACAAATACAGTCCATTTTCACAATATTGTCGTACCAAGGTCTAATCTAAAATTGTGTTTGGGAGTAGGGAGGAAAAGAAGGGAAGGAATCAAAATTCACAAGTAGAGGGATACATGTGGAAAGAAGGAACAAAAATGATGGCAAAAAGAATATTTCCCTTCTTGTTGGAGAAATTCTCACCTTCAAGAAGCTTCGATACTGGAGAAACTTGAAAATATAAAGGACAGAATGGTTTGGACGATATTTAAAGGTTAGTTAAAAATCCTTCATTATCCACCCGAGGGCTGTGCACAAACTCAGAAGGCCTCATAAAACCTTCCCAACCAGATTATATCTAGCTTTATCGCACAAAGAAACAATAAAAAAAAGGCTGAAGCTCAGGTTTAAGTGTACAGGTCAATCCAGATTGCAGGCGACAGAAAGACTTCACTTCAAGAATAGCGTGGGTCCCAAAACTTCTCAACCCAAATCAAAGGATTGATGAAAAAAATGAGCCAAATGAAAGTTCAACTGCTAATGAAATTTTTCCTTCCCTCCATCCAATAGTAACAAAACAAAGGATTGAGTCGATCCTTCTTTGCCTTGCTTTCCCTTCCTTCTCGATCTCTCACCCCATAAAATGCATAAGGTATATATAATAGAAGCAAAGCACTAGAGCATTGGAGCATTGTTTCTTCCAGAGGGAACTGATATTTAAGGACCTCAATTTCCAATCCAATCAAGGACCTGGGGGAGGATCTTGCAATAAAAATTGAATATTTCTACATTGCATGCCATTGACGTGGGATTATAAGACATCATGAAACTAAGTGTCATATACTAGACATTATATTTGTTAGACATAAAAAGAGTCATAAAAACTCTTATTTTTTGTGAGGGTACAAAAGAGCAGGGAAGGTAGAGAAAATAAAATTATATTGCTTCAAAACATGTTGGATTGCTTTGAACAAATATGCCTATACTGTTCTACCATGTGAGTGTCTAACAGGGATCTGTCTAAATAATGAATCAGATTCGAAGATGATGAAGAAAATAAAAGCATATGATGAATTAGTTATTCTTGTAACTACAGAGACGAAGAGGACTTACATTTGATAGTCCAGCTGGTAAAGGGGGGACGATTTTAAATGAAGTAGGACGATTGTCCAATTTGTATCTATTTACAGGTGCATATGGTCGAGATGGCGCCTTCAGGGCTGTAGGTTCTTGCTGTGCAATAATTGCAGTAGCTTTCGGACTTTGAGATACAGGGTTCCCCAATGTACTGTTCTTATCAGCTATTGTCTCTGCGCGTGGAGATGCCAAGCCAGAACCAGACAATTGAGAAGCCAATTTAACATCAGCTGACACACCTGTTTTGGGCCTCTTGGCAGCTTGCTCAGTAACTACTTCACCCTTGAGTCCTGTGGCCTGCAAAAGATCAAACATTACGAATTGATTTGTCAATAATCAATTCAACTCAATTTAAAAATGTTGCATGAAGGATCATGATTAGTTTTAACTTTTAATTGATATCTACAATTGCACTCCCTTCAAATAAAAGCACATATGAGCTTTAAGCCTACTCAGAGACAGGCCCACCATTCTTGTTCCTGAAGCTTAGTTTAAATAATAGAATGGAGATTGAAAGGATCAAGCTCTTTAGTCTATATCACTTGGTCTTGAATACTATGTCCACGATCAAACCAAAATAAAAGCTTAAGCTATTAATTCAAACCCTCAGGACTTATTTTAGTAACTCTGAGCCCTCAGGATTTATTTTAGCAACTCTCTGAAAATATGATACAATGGATAAGAGTGGCATCCGATCATGCTTATATAAAATAATAGTATAAACTTTAGTAGAATGTACAATAGGAAGATATTATTTATAAGTGATCCTTCTATGTGATTAATATAAAAAGAGTGAAACGAAAGGGCGAGGGGAGGAGGCAGAAACGAGGGAGAAAAGGAAGAACTCAAGAGAGTGAACACAGAATTCTCAATTTTGTCCATACAATATGTTCCAGAAAATCAACTTCTCAAAATAAATTTAAAAACATAGAGTCAATCTGTGTGTGTATAAGAAAAATAAATCTATCATCCTATTAAATATGTTAACAAACAAAATTTCAGAAAAACAAATCACATATGTAATTTCTTTAAACTTCATTAATATCATTTTGCCTTAAAAAAAAAAACAACCAAAACAAAACAATGGAACAATGACACATTTCCATATGAAGAGATCAAGCTATATAGAGCATATCTCAACATATATTGAAATGCAGCACAATAATACAAAATGGGATATTTGGTCTTTATCAAAATTCTTTTTTGCGTCAACTATCAGGATTCTTTTAGTTTGTCTATGTTAGGTCATTTCTATTTGAATTAGGATGCTTAGAATTAGATTACCTTTTAAATAAATTTAGTTGGATTAGGATTTACCATATCTTGTATTGTTCAAAAATTAGTTCATTTTGAATTTAAATAATGTTTGCCTTGTCTTTTAGAAAAGCAATAGTTTACAGTCACTAGAACTAGGCATTTATAAACAGCCCAAGCACACTTTCTGATGAATTGTAAGTTGATAAATTTGCGTTTCCTCTCTCCCTCATGCTCTTCCCTTTCTGTCCACTTCTCCCTGCCCCTTTCCCACTATTTTCATGAGAAATATGTTTAACTTCATGCAGAGGTTAACCACTTCAAATATTTCAATGAAATGCTACAACCTTTGAGCTTTGATAGTCAGGCAGTCATAAGCATCTAAACAAGCATGCATAGTTAAAATAGTGTAAAGACTTTAGTTTTTACTTGTTTCTCAAGTTTGTCCAAATGGCGTCGAAACTCATTCCGCTTTTGATCCAGCATTTCCCGTTTCTTGCGCAATTCATCCTTGAGCTGCTCCAAGTTTTCAAGCTTCTTTTGCAATGGAGGCACAGTTTTGGGTCCATTTGCTGTCCCAAGCTTAGGCTGATCAGGAGCAGGGGATGCATCAGAAACGGTCTTTGAAGCAGTTGTTTGATGGATATGTTTACCCCTATCAGTGACAACAGTATGAGAAGGAACCAAAGCAGATGAATGCCCAAGGGCAGTTGCAGTTACACCATTGCTGCTGCTAATGTTATCATCAGGAATGCTATCACGATTAGCCCACCATAGCTTAATAAACCGATTACCCATTACAGCATCAGGCGCCTTCAAAGCAGCTTCAGCCTCTTCCCTCTTGGAGAACTGGACAAAAGCACGCTCACTGTTCAATGGAATATGAATGTCAATGACCTCTCCAAATTTTTTAAAATGAGAAAGAAGAGCATCCCTTCTGTTGCTTTTCTGCGGAATACCATTTACAAATAAAGTACGCAGTGCCTTTTGTGATGGCTTCCGGATATTACGTATATCAGCCTGTGCCTTAAGAGATGAACCCATGGGCTTTGGACCAGCATCATCAGCAAAGATTTGCTTCACTTGCTGGGAAGAGCTGTGAAAACAATTTAATTCATCATTGTCTTCTTTTAACTGATAATCAGGATACTGAAAGGTACCCATCATAGGATTAACCTTTTCTTTCCCATCAGATCTATTTTTTGAACCACCAATCCTAGCCCAAACTGATGAACTAGCACCCTGTGAAGCTAAAGCTCTGTTAGTCCCCATTAGAGAATCTCTATCTGGAGCACTGGATAATCTCACATTATGCCTATCAGAAGGAGCATCACTGGAGAAGGGCTCAGTTTCATCAATCTTGGATGATTGTATGTTAAGGAGCGAATTTGATGTTTCAAGGCCACTATCATTCCAAAGGGGCTGATCAGGATCATAAAAATCAGCCCCACTAGTGCCACCAGGACCAGGGTATGCACCACCCAATACCAAACCATCATCACCAATTCCAGACTTGCCAGCTTTCCCATGTATGCCTTTGCTATTCATTGAAGCGGTTGAAGCACTTATTGAATGTAAAGATCCAGACCCAGCTGGCGCACCCATAAGGTGTGCACTTGGAATTGAAACTGGAAGGTTGAACTGTGAAAGACTCTGAATTGATAATTAAAAATATTTTAGCCATGCTATTGAATCAACACAAACACAGCATATTTTTTGATAAATTGCAACTTCTGGAAAAGTCTAAGTCATAAGATTCACACAGTAAATACTAATTTCTTTAATTAAATACTAAATTTCTAACTGCCTACAAAGTGCGAGTTTACATATAAGTGCAGTAAATTGGATTGATAATACAAAGGGGCTGGACAAACACACTGCTCCAATAAAATTATCATAATCTTTGATGATATGATTGTTTCAAATCATAGGCAACAAACCAAAATTGCTCAAAAGAACATTTCTCCTACCATTTTGACACCATAGATACAAGTCTCAATATGAAACTAGACTTGCTGATTCTCAAGTCACTTAATGAAGGTTCATAAACACCTAGGAAAATCATTTACCATTTGCAGATGCATATGCATAACAAAAGGTAAAAATTAGAGAAAAAGATTATATTAGTGGTGGAAAGATAGCAAACATTAGGCCCCACACATCAAAAAATCAACCTAGACAAATATTGACAAATAGCTCAAAAACTAGCAGTGCCCAATTGCACAGGTTTCCTTCACTTAAGATCAGTCAGTCCCTTAGTGAATAAATAAATACAATAAAACACTCCAGGAGGAGCCTTCTACAACAGAATTTGTGTAGCGTTATGAAAATAGCCATTTGCACTTAATTAATAGGAATAGCATAAGAGTACAGATACCTTGACATCTTCAATAACAATCCGATTCACACCATGCTCCATTGGGCACATGTCCCCTCTAAGGCAAAAACCACGTTCCTCAAAGTCTCTACATCTTTGGCGAGGAATACTCAAATTTATTGATGAATTAATAGGCGGTCTGAGAGTTCCTTGTATACCAATAGGGTGAAGCATATCCAAGCCGCCATTGGGTACTACTGGAATTAATCCAAAAGCATTCCATGATGCATTTTTTGCATTAGAAACATTTGGCAACCCCCGTCCAGCATAAAGGCTTGAAGGAATGGACCCTTGTGGCACCATCTGTGAAGCAACACCATTTGAGCTAAACCTAGAATCATGCTGATTCCAAGAACCCAGCTCTCTTCCTCTTCCCCTGCCAGCAGCAAGATCTCCAACAAATGATTGGTTTGGCCATAATCTTTGATTCATGTCTAAAGGTGCTCGGGGAATTGAAGTTAATCCAGGGCGCCTTTTTATCATTTCAAAGGCTTGAGATTCATTTTCCCTGAAAGAATGCCGATTCCCAAAAGTTTTGTTACGCTTTCTGAATGGCCTGCTAATGACAGGCTCTGTAACATCTCTCTCCAATGATTGGGAACGATCTTCCCGCCTCCGATGCTTATGATTCCGATCATCATCATCTTCATCACTCACTTCCTTTTCTTCTGGATCACTAACACTATCAGATGGGGCAAGAGATGGCTTTGGAGATGAAACTCTCATCTCCATTGATTCACTAAAAAATGCAAGTTTTAATTTGTCCTCTTCCTCTTCCAACTTCAATTTAGATATGATAATCCAACTTATCTGTCATCTAGAATTCTTCCAGAAATATAGAAAGAACCTGCATCAAGATAAAGAAAAATATGCTCACAAACAATATTGATAAACACAATACTCAAGAATATAACTTAGCCTCATGTAGAAAGAGAACAATTTGTCAATAAAACTTTTACCAATCAATTCACACTCACGAAATTACAACTGCATTAGACGAATGCTTTGTTATCTTGTATGAATTTCAGAACACTCACAATATCAGAAAAATTGGTGTTATTCAATTTGCCAAAATATCATCATGTCAAAAGGAGTACTAGTGCTTAAGGAAGTGACAGTTGGGCAATGTAAATTTTCTCTTTACAAATAGAGAAAGGAAATTGTATTGAAGAGGATAGGGAATGATACAGAAACAGAGAACAAAAGATCCCCCTCAAACAAAAGATACAAGGCTCCCCTTAGATATATTACGGCATTGAAGATCTAAAAAAATCCAAATCATGGCAGCATACAATTCATTGACAGTACATCAAATTAAAATATTTTCCCGAAATGGAAAACATGCCCTTTTTCAGTCAGGTGACCACTTCAACTCCTGACTGATGCCATGACAATCTAGTATCTACCGATGTCTCAATACTCTAAGCTACCTCTTACCTTTAACAATAACATTAATAATTTGAAATAAATTAAACTTTAAAGTATTTTATGTCTCAAACAGAATTTCCCATGAATCCCAACACCCCTCTTGCACTTGAAAGCTTCAAAGTTCAAATGTTATCGACATAATACGTACACTCATTGTTCATTTCCTCACAAATATCATCATTATATCGTCATATAAGAATGTAATTTGTATTATAGTCTTCCACTAACTCTTTTCAATCAGGTAATCTGTGAATACCATTACCCAATCTTCCACCCAATCAAAACAAAATAAAATTTCAGAAGCCCCAGCTTAAGTTGGTAGTAGACAGTAGCACATGCTGAGAATAAAATGCATACATGACAACAGGGTGTATAGCATCATATTTTGTCTGTGATTGGAATTAAACAACTTCCTATCCGGATTAACTCGGAGTGACTATAAAGGGATGCAACAGATCTCCAAATACCGAGAGTCTTCAATGAGGACAATAGAGAAGAAGGAACTCAAGAGGGAAGAACTAAATCATCTAATCTAACGCAGAGGAAACACAGTCCAGACCGAAGCTACCAACAGCTTGTAAATCACGAATGAGTCCCGTATTTAAATATAGCCGCAAGGAAAACACATATCCCATTTAGCAATTCACACTGATTATCCCGAGTAGTTTCCCAACCAACGATTTCAGGCAGTTTTTTACCCTAAGGCCGATGCATCTGAACACAAATTTTTCATCTCTATATAGTAATCAAACCCGCTAACTGTACAGCTACCATCCATGCAAGGGCCTATTGGGTATGAAAATAATAATCAATATACCCGAAGGCAAACCCATTTATGCCGCCCGTAACCCAGGAGAGAACAATAATTGTTGACAGCTACGCACTATTAATTCAAAACAAAGCAATAAATGATGAAACGGGCATGAAAATAACGTTATAAATAGAAAGGAAGGAGGAAGGAAACCTGAGAAAGCAAGGGTGACAGAACCACAGTCCACCGTCGACTGGATTATGGCAGCAGCGAGGGGAGGCAAAAGTGAGGAGATAATTGCATTGAATAGAGAGGCAGAGGGAAGGTTTTGAATTTGAGAGCGAAGAAGGTGAAGTGGGAGATGGCTGATGCAATTAGACGAAAGGTGAAAACAGACAAGGGACGACGGACGACCTGAGGAGAGTGTCGAGGGAGGGGGGAGGGTGCGTGCGGCTGTGTGAGCCCGGAAAGGGAAACAGGCCAACGTGTTGTGTTAGGACTTAGGATCGTAAATATACTCTTATCTATAAATATTTAATTAATTAAATCATTATGTGACCTTTTGCTCTGCGTTAAGAAACATGTTTTCAATCTTGTACGAAGAAAATTGTGAGGGGGTGGGGATATGGATCCGTCCGTGGGTTACGGGCCAACCCGCCCCCAACGAGTTGATTTTTTATTCGTCCGAGCCGGTTAAAAAAACTAAAATTCCTTTTTACCTATTTTTTCCAATTTTTTTACCCACACATAATTAACTACCTATTAATAAATTTTTAATAATGATATTTTTTAAATTTTTTAAAAAATATAAGTATTAATGTTTTGTTATAGTTTTCAATATAGTATTATCGAAAGTTGATATAATCATACTGAATTTAAATTTATTAAATATTTTTATTTTAAAAATAGAATTTAACATTATTTTAAAAAAATATTGAAATCAAAAGGTAAAAAAAAATATAAAAAATATTATTTAAAAACTAGTTAAATGGAGTGGACTTTTCCCTAAATGGGATGGTTGAATGCCAACCCGAACCCGTTAGTTTTTTTAGGGCTAGCAGGTTGGGTCTAGCCTAACCTAACCCATTTTACCGGCCCTCACAAGCTTGAAATAAAATTGAAATATGTAAACCATGTGGGGTTAGTTCAGCGGTGTGAGGCTGATCCAAGCTTAACTAAGGTTAGGGGTTCGAATCCTGCCTTGGGCATGCAGCTCCTTAATAACCAAGGTTAGCTGTCCCACCCATTAAGGTGCCCCGCAATCAACGAATGGATTAGTCATTATAGATACCCTCGGTTTACCGAAAAAAAAATTTGAAATACGTAATTTTCATTTATAAAGGGCAGTTGGACTTCAATTAGAGATAATCTTTCTTCATTGTAGAATAGGTGAGCGGGCTCCTCCTTTATATTTTTTATATCAGTGGCAACAAGTTATTCGACATAAATTTGCCAAAATTGTATACCGTGAAATTGAAATTCCCGTCTTGTCAGTGTCTTTTTTCCGCAGTGATGCATTGTATATTTGTCATAGTGTGATGATACCAGAGAATAGTGTTGTATTTACCAGTATTATCACGGAAATCAAGATAAAACTATTTCAAAATCTGTAAAAAAATCTTAAAATCTGTAAATTTTTTTCGGAATGCGTAATCTCATTTTCCAACAGATTTTAAACACACGTAATGGATTCAAAATGCATTACCGCAAGTGGCTGAGAAAAACAGTCTCCTTGTTGCTCTAAGTTGTTATGCATTGTTCTAACACATGAAACTTGTCATTCTCTTTTCCTTTGATTTTCACATAATCATAAAAAAAAAAAGGCCAACCCACAGTCATAGAAAGTTTTACGCTAAATTCGTCACAGGTCAATACTGAAATCGCAATATGTAATTTTTTTTGTTTCCTGCCATGTTTCCGGAGCTTCGTCCCGTCTAATCCAGACCCGACCCGCGTCGTGTACCTGGAAATGGTGGATGAGTCTCCCAAGGGTGGCTACTGCATACACAATGACTCGAACTCGAGATCTTACTTAAGCTGGAATAAATCGCTTACCACTTGATCCAACCAACCGTTGGTAATCGCAATATGTAATTAACGGCGTCAGCTGGTGCATGCTTGGTGTGTGTCGGAACTCTAAAGAATGGATAGACTGTATATATGCGAAAGGGCCTAGGCCCACGAGGTCAAGAGACAGCTTTGTTGAACGACCCTTCTTTCGGTATAAACGAGCTTTCAGGCCCAAGCCCAGGTTGAGGCCCATAAAAATCAGGTTTGCCCACTGTTTCAACTTGGAACTTGATGGAGTGACATACAGCTTTGATTCATGACAAGACCAACGAGATTCAATGTAACGGAAAGGTATAGCCACACGTAATAATATAAATCAAAATTTGAACTTTCTTTAAAAAAAAATGTACTCTCATTTAGTGTTTAACGGTACCTGAAAGATGACCGTTTACACTTATAATTTGTTAAAATAAATCAACCAAAAGTTGCGAATTTAATGGTGTGTGGCGTTTGCGAGTTTAAAGGGAAAGGGGTTATGGCTTTTGAGATGATTTTATGAATTTTGAGATGATTTTTATGAATTTCGAGATGATTTTACCGATTTCGAGATAGTTTTTAACTTGACTTGCGTGCCCGTTAGGAAAACGGGATTCCCAAACATGCACTAAAAGTTCATTTGGAAGTCTGTTTGAAAATATTTTTACGGAGTTCGAGGTAAAACCTATGTTTTGGATAATAGATTTTGAGAGAAAAACTTTTACGGATTCAGAGGCAAAACCTAAGTTTTGAAATGTGAGTGTGTTTGGAAAATTATTGACTTTTACGGAGTTCGAGACAAAAGGTAAGTAGGAAAGAGAAAGAAATAAAAATGAGGAAAGAGAAAATTTATTATAAGAAATAATACAATTTGATCAAACATAATCTTTTTTTAAATATAATTTTTATTGTAAAACCTATATTTAAAAAAAATATGAGTATTTAAGTAAAATCTAAATTTTAAAAAGAGTTACCAAACCAACTCTAAAAAGACATAAGCTACTTGGAGAGCTTTTTCGGTCATAAAATTTTAACAGAGGGGCAATAGCCAGGTGGATGAATTGGCAATTGCTTGCATTTAAAAACATCACAGTCGACAGAATCCACATTCTAAAAAGCCACTCGCCCCAACCAACGGTTAATTAGTAGTCTCCCTAACCACCTCCTTTAGGTGCCCTTCCTCTGTCACACACCCCACTCTCTTTAAGCACAAGAAAAGGCAAGTTACTGGGTCAATTATACATGATAGTTTTTGCCAGCAGTTGTATATAATGTCATTATATAATTATAGCTACCCATTGTTCGTGGGTTCAATTGACGAAGGGATTGGACTAGTACTCTTACCTAAAGGGAGAGGGTTCAATCTTGGGGAGTGCTACTTTGTTGTGGCTCCAGTCGCGGCGCTTGGGGAGGCATCACCATAGCTTAGTGAAGCTGGGTTGACCTACTTGTGTGGCCAGAATTAAAGGGATTGATTGACATGCTCCAGTGCCCACATGGACAGGTTCCAGTGGATCATGAGTTAGGTGCTTTACCCTTAGATCGTGGGTGAGCACAACCCATTTCCTAAAATTTATGTATAAAAAAATTATATAATTATAGCTACACACTCCTCTATCCTAATTATATGAGTTGGTTAGGAGGTATTTTTTATTTTAAATATAAAAATTCTGTTCATTTTATCTAATCATACATTAATTTATTCAACATACAAACTGAATGCTACATGTGTGTACTTTAGGAATCATGTTATATTTATAATAAGGAAAATACTTTGATAATATTTCTCATATTCTCTGTATTAAGTTTTCCAATCACGGAATTTGCACTTAGACAGGATGGCTTGGTCCAATAAGCTTTGAAAAGCGTAGCATGTATATTGTTGGACTCAATTTGTTCATCCCCTTCAAAGACTTTCTTGCACCTATTCATCCAAATATCCCAACAAGTATACCCAAACAACTACACCATTGGAGCTTCTGGGTGAAATCCCTTCCACTTTGACGTTCCGTTTTAGCCAATCCATGCCCGGGAAGGAGAAAACTCCTCCCACAATGAAGGATTGACCAAAATAGTATTTAAATTTTCCAATCACATGTGATCACATGTTATAGTATTTAAATGTTACCATTTAATTATAAACTCATATTTAAAATGGGATATGTGACACAGTGAATATAAATAACTTAATACAAACATGGTCCTAATTATAAATAAGTAATTTAAATACTTTTAAATATTCACAAATTAATTAAGCAGCCAATACATGATATGCTTGATCCTGTGATACAACTCATACCAGTTGTTATTTTTACTACATAATATTATTACTATTTTTAAATTTTTCTATATCAAGAGCAAATATTTTCTTGTACTAGGGCTTTTTTCTGATTTTGATACACAAATCTCATAAATTTTGCTGATCTTCAATAATTTTTTAAAATATAATTATACTA
>JANTPZ010091790.1:0-31777 GCA_025593235.1 Vachellia pachyceras
CTCAGCTTGATAGTTCGGTTTTCATCTTCCATTGATTAATTTTGCCACACCCTGAGTTTTAAATAATTTTCTGTAACATTCATTAATTATTGACGTTTTTATTGAGAAAAATCATGAAGTTTTTTGCTTTCTTCAATTGCATCATATTCTGGCTAGAAGCTTAATTTTCTGTTTTTCAGAGGTTGCATGAAGAAAATGAGAAGTTGTTTGATAGGTTGACTGAGAAAGCATCGTTGGCTGTGTCCCCTCAGGTAGGCAAATTTCAATTCATTACAGAATAGAAGCATTCATCCCTTGTGTCATCTATGTTACAAATTGGACATATATGATCTTTTTTCAGTCTTTTCGTCTCTGTTTGGTAAATACCCAATATATTCATAGCCCTTGTGCCGTCATAATTCTTTCGTCAATCAGCTACATATTCCGTATGGTGGCATATATTAGCAATTAATGATTGAGCAATGTGTCATGTATCAATGCATACAATGGCAATTAACTTGTATTGACAGTGATGTTTATGAGCTGTCTATACCTGTAGCGCTACTGAATTCTGACTTCTGAGTCTTAATTGACACTTTGTTTTCAGCTTTCAAGCCCGTCATCTACAGGAACGACTAATGCTCAACCTCAAGTTGCAGGGAGGTATGAGCTATTATACTTATGGTATGTTCTCCTGTTTTATTATAAGCGTGTTATTAACTTTCTTCTAACTGGTTTGAAACAGGAGTGACACCAATAATACAAGAGCTCGTTCAATGGATGCCCTTCCTTCACCTGTGGCTACTGATAAAAATGATGGCACTGTTGCCTTGGTTAAATCTGGCTCTGAAAAAGTTAAGACTACCCCTGCAGGTGAATATCTTACTGCTGCCCTGAATGACTTTGATCCAGATCAAGATGAAGGCCCTGCTGCCATTTCTGATGGTGCAAACAAGCTTTTGATGCTGGTATGCATTTTCATTTATTCATGTTTCAACTTGCAGAAGAGTTTTGCCCTAAGATTTGTTATGATTTTTTTGTCCTTTCCATTTTTGTGTTGAAGTTATTATTTTGGGTTGCAAGTCTATTGCAGTAAAAAACTAAACAGCATTGTAAAATGTTCAGACCCTTTTACTTCTTCCTTAATGGTATTTTCTTTATGAAGTAATGACTAAGATGAAGAAAAAAAATGTTTAGAGGTTCATAAAGTTTGACTTTGGTATGGGCCTCTGGTGATGCATCCTAATTCAATTTAAAAATTAACGGAAGCTTAATTTATTAGAATGTTCTGATGTTTCTGATAGGGACTTTGTATGGGCAAAGTCCCTATCAATACACCCTCCCCGGAAAGCCGACGTCTCGGCGGCTGCACTCCACGGCACTTCACTCGGCCTCTTGCCAGTCAGAACCCTCCGTGGGTAGCCCTCTCACCCCCGTCGACCAACCTGGCTCTGATACCAATGATAGGCACCCAAACAGCTTGGAGAACCCTACCCCAAAAGCTAGCTGTTGGGGTGGGAGAGCCAAGGGTTTAAGTACCCCATCAAGCAGCCCATACTACCCGATGTGGGACTTCGCCCATACAAAGTCCCTATCAGTTTCTCTTTCAATAGTGTTGATTGTTACTCTACATCTCAAATCTCAAATTCTTAAAGTGGCAAGAGAAATTCCAACCTTTTGCAGCACAATAATCTCTGTTTCGGGCTAGATAAATTTTCTTAGCATCCTTTATAATATTTGCAGGTTCTAGCTGCTGTGATTAAAGCTGGTGCCTCCAGAGAGCATGAGATACTTGCTGAGATTAGGGATGCTGTTTTCTCTTTTATTCGAAAAATGGAACCAAAGCGAGTAATGGACACGATGCTTGTTTCTCGTGTTAGAATCCTGTATATAAGGTCTTTACTTGCTAGATCCCCAGAACTGCAATCCATTAAGGTAATGCAGTCGAGGTTATTAAGCTTAGCTTTCTTTATCTTTTTATAAGGTTATCTCAATGTGTTTTTAGTGTTTTATTGAATATAATGAGCATACCGTTTGTCAATTTGTTGAATGATGCACATTGAATTTGAAGGTCATGCCTGTCGAGTGCTTTCTTGAAAAGGCTAACACTGGGCGCAGTAGAAGCTCAAGCCGGGGGAACAGTCCAGGAAGATCCCCGGTGCAATATGTTGATGATCAGATCCAAGGATTTAAAGTTAATCTAAGGCCAGAGAAGAAATCCAAATTTTCATCTGTTGTATTAAAGATACGTGGAATTGATCAGGTAGTTGTGCTATAATCCATGCTTTCTATGTTTATGCTGTACAGACTAACATGAAGAGGAGCTCAATTGAATGACTAGAAAAATTCATAAGGGTTACCGTAGTTTGTTAACCGGAAAACAATGGGAACTGATCCTTCCACCAGTCCAGCCACTAATGAAAACCAACAGAGCAGAAAAAACCCGAAGTTTCCTGCTACCCCCCCCCCCCAATTTTTCATTCTGTAGAGCTTGCTAATTTGCTGTTTTTCCTTTTGCCACTGTCCCCTGTTCTGTACATATTGATACATTGGTAGGGTGTTTGGATACCTTGGCTGGGTAACCAACAAAATACTGGTTCTATCATCTAAATTTAGCTTTTCTTAAAGTAATTTATATTTCCTTTTTTTTTCTTGCATTATCCTGAATTGAAGTTTGAATTTTAGCTATATGGATTACTTTTCTTTTCATCTAGTTTTTCTTACCGTTCCTTTTCTCTCTTTCTTTGTTTTTTGTGGTCCTTTTTTTTTGGGGGGGGGGGTACAGGACACCTGGAGACAGCAGATAACAGGTGGGAAGCTTAGGGAAATCACTGAGGAAGCCAAAAGCTTTGCAATTGGGAACAAGGGTCTTGCTGCACTCTTCGTGCACACTCCAGCTGGTGAGCTGCAGCGGCAAATTAGATCCTGGCTTGCAGAGAACTTTGATTTTTTATCTGTTACCGGAAATGGTGCATCCAGGGGGTCAACTGGTCAGTTGGAGCTTCTTTCAACTGCAATTATGGATGGTTGGATGGCAGGACTTGGGGCTGCCATGCCTCCCAATACTGACGCTCTTGGTCAGCTTTTATTTGAATATTCAAAGCGTGTCTATACTTCTCAACTGCAGCACTTGAAGGTATGTGTAATGTTAAATATCTAAAATGACTTCTGAATTCATATGTTAGAGCAAGGATTTCATAATACTTACAGAAGCCCTGTACTTTATATTTGGAATTGTGTTGAGGGTTTGAATACTTATCATCACATCTGATAAATTAGCCTCCCAATGATGGACATAACATTCAATGCTCAGGACATTGCAGTTGGTTCCTAATAGCCTCATATGAACCTAAAGTATGCTCCTACCATATTCTACATACTGACCTAACCTTTTTCAACCTCTTTTGCTTTACCCACTTGACAAACACTTCATCTGAACCCTGTGTGAGCCAAAATGTTGCCATTGAGAATAATGCAACGTTAGTTTCTCATTCTGTACTTACTGACTTATTAATTCAAGTTGCTCAATTATCACTATAACCGTGGTCCTACATTACCATGGATAAATTGGTGTGGAAATATTTAATTAATTATGAATAATTAATGAAGGGTAGCCTAGTGCACAAGGCTTCACTAGGTGAGGTATGGGGAAAGATAGATGTATACAACCCTACCCTGTAAACAGAGAGGTTGGTTCCAAAATTTGAATCTGTGACTTACATGTCACATGGTAGCAACCTTACCGTTGCCCTAAAGCTTACCCTCAATAATGAATAATTTATGAATGAATAAAAATTCTCGAGTCTTGTTCAACTGATTTCTTTTTTGGCCCACGAACTTCTTCTGACATTTACAATTTAGATAATGTCCTGGATTTGTGTCCTCTGACATTTGGTTATCAGGATATTGCTGGCACCTTGGCAACTGAAGAGGCTGAAGATGTTGCACAAGTAGTCAAGCTGCGTTCAGCTCTTGAATCTGTTGATCACAAGAGAAGAAAGGTGCTCATTTTATGAAGCTAGTATAACTTATTTTTACCTCCAGAATTTAGAGTTCCTTGATGAATGGAATTGCAGTATCTACCATGACATTAGTTTATCAGATGATGATTAGACCATAAAGGAAAAGAAAAGTGGCCTCACTAAATTCAGCTTATTATCTATTATTTAAACTTTGTTTATTGGAAACTGCATTTTTATTATTTGAACTTTGTTTATTTAATCACAGAAGAATAACTCAATCCGAATTAAAACCAAATACTTGAACTAATCCTTCTTGTATGGAAATGCTATCTAAAAATATCTAAAAACAAATAATCCTAACTTGATGTAAGAAATAAAATTAAAACTGATAAAATAACTACAAATAACTTAATTAAAATCATTTTTAATTTCCATCAATTCATTTTTTATTTTGTGACCTACGTTCTTTGTTAACTTAGATATGCAAGGTTATTGGTATGAGCGGGTTTTGCACTCAACTAAAGAGTAATCTCAACACTTTCTTCTTAGATAAATGTTGACTTGTCATGCATTGACGTGGTTTACTTCTCATGATCAGATTTTGCAGCAAATGAGAAGTGATGTAGCTTTGCTGAAATTGGACGATGGCGGTTCACCAATTCAAAGCCCTTCTACTGCTGCTGAAGATGCTCGATTAGCATCCCTCATTGCACTTGATGGCATATTAAAGCAAATCAAGGTCCTTTTCTTGTTCAAATTTATCATACTGAACAAAAAAGACAACTAATGTTTACCATTTGAATAAGAAATGATAATTCAAATAATTATTTTAACAGGATATAACGGGACAGGCTAATGTAAATGCCTTGAGCAGCAGTAAGAAAAGAGCAATGCTTGCTTCTTTGGATGAACTAACACAAAGGATGCCTTCACTTCTTGAAATTGATCATCCATGTGCTCAGAAGCAAATTGCAGATGCTCGCCGCATGATTGAGGTATGTAAATTCGTTGGGTCAATACTGAAGAAGCATTGCAATTAACCTGGCTACTTTAGTGTCAACCTTCTACTCTTTAACTGTTCTATGAACAAAAGAAAGCATATCTCGCAAGGAGCAGGAATCATTTGATTGGGGTGCCTACCCACCTTTTACCCGGTGTTCATGTGTATTTGATGGTAGCTTATTTAAATGGTGATTCGTTATGAAATGAAACCAAATTATTTCGGTTTAACCAGATGAAAACGTGGTGTAATATTATTATTCCTTTTAATCATGGACAAGCTTTAGACAAATTTTTGTGACCCTTGGGTTCCTTGGTGAGTTTTGCTATGCCTAATTCTTCTCTTCTGTTGAATATGATCCAGTCTATTCCTGAAGATGACCGTATTCAGGATCTACCACATGCTTGGAAGGCATCGACAGATCTGGGGTCTGGATTTGAAACTGATGTGGCACAATGGAATGTTCTTCAATTCAACACGGGCTCTTCCACACCATTCATAATCAAGTGTGGAGCAAACTCAAACTCAAAACTAGTCATCAAAGCCAATGCTCGAGTTCAGGAACCTACCGGTGGTGAGATTGTGAGGGTTGCCCCAAGACCAGAGGCTCTGGAAAATATTAGCTTGGAGGAGATGAAACAGGTGTTTGCTGACCTACCTGAGGCTCTGAGCTTGCTTGCCCTAGCAAGAACAGCTGATGGAACTCGAGCAAGGTATTCTAGATTATACAGGACCTTGGCTTTGAAGGTCCCATCTTTGAGGGATACGGTTAATGAGCTTGAAAAAGGAGGTGTACTGAAAGATGTGAGGACATAGATCGGAGAGTTGCTTGTTGTCTGTTGGGTTGGCTGTGAATCTTGCATGTTGGGAAATTATATCTGAGGATCCAATTTTTTACAGATTTGGGTTAAAGAATTTGAAAGATCATAATTATTTTTAATGATCAAAGTCGCTATAATATTTTATGAGATGTTCTGAAAAAATTCCTACTATATTTTAGGGAAGTTATTTTGAAGTTATACACCATTTTTAAAATTTGAAATCTTTCTTAAAATTCAATTAGCACATCTCATGAAAATATGGTAGCAGTTTTGATTCTTAAAAGTAATTATGAATTTTAAGACCGTTTAATCTAAATTTGTTTAACATCCCGGTCTTTATGTGTATTTTCCCCTTGTGGTTGGGATGATTAAGCAGCGTTGTCCTTGTATTTTGCATGAATGTCTAGGTGCAATGTAACGGTTATTTTGTAAGTTATTGTATTAGTGGGCAATTATGTCAATATTTTGTTCATTTTCAAGTGATTAAATAAGTCTGAAAAGATCTTTAGTAATTTAATTTAGGTTCAAAGAGGGGAATTTGAATTATCTTCACTTCCCCCTTCTCTCCACTTTCCATTTCATTCATTAGATTGAAATTTTAGCAATTGAAATTTTATAAAATTATTAATACAATGCTAAACTATAATTAAAAATAAATTAATTAATTAAAATCTTTAAATTTTAGAGGACACTTTAAAACTGTAATAAAAAATATTTTATAAAATAGGGAAAATCTTTCATTTAAGTTGATTGACAACTTTTTATAATATCTTGTGTTCATTTGGGAAAGCGGTATAGAAGGACTTTTATACAAGCTGAAGTAAATATGTGAATGAGATTATCTCGTTTTACAAAAAAAACACTGTTGAACATACTTTCGGGGAGGGGAGAAGTTTTGCCAAACAAAGCCATTAACAACGTTTTGCCAAATAAAGCCATTAACAACTCCATCAAACATAATAACAACATATTCTATACTTCTTAGCACATTTTTATTATAGTGTTTATGTTGTTTCATTAAGTTATGGAAAATAAAATCTTCTATGGTATTAGCAACTTTTGTAAAAGGATTAACAAGAGTTCTTTTGCTATTGACAGCTTTTCTACTTTAGTGCCTATGTTGCTCCATTGAGTTGGTTAATAACCTTTTCTCGTATTGATAACTCAGTCAAACGTAATGATAACTTATTTTATACTTTTGACAATATTTCCATTGGGGTGCCTATGTTGTTTCACTCATGGTAGATAATAATATTTTCTAGTGTATTGACAACTTTTTCACTAGGTTATCTTTGTTGTTCCTTTAAGTTAATTGACAACTTTTTGTAAAGTATTAACAAATTTATGAAACATAAGGACAACTTTTGATAATTTAATGGCGGTTTTATCTTTTTTGTCAATTTTTTAAATTCTAGATTTTTACTTATACTATTTTTTATAATTTTTGATACCTACCTGTCATTTTCTTCATTTATAGGATTTCAAAATTTAAAGGGTTATTTCAAGGGATTTTCCCTGTAAAAGTCAAATCTGATGAAATTTTAATTTAATGATGAAGATGGGAATGAAAAAGGATAGTGGAAAGAAGCCAAATCTTAAAAGGTAGATGATAAGTTATGTAAATAAGAAAGGGATAACTCATAATATGCATAAATAAGCAACAATCATCTATTTAGGTGAGGTTTGAATTATTATGACGGTCCCTTTAATAAATTTGTTCTGGGACAATTAATTTGGTTACCCTTTAAGCATTGAAGTTTCGTGGTCAAATATTTTTATTTTTACAATTTTTATAGCTAAATTCTTTATTTGATACATTAATTTTCTAATTAGACTCAGAAATGTAATAACAATGCCTTCACAATTCTTTATATTCAATATCATTCTAGATATATGTATGTAGAAATTTAATCATAAAAATTATAAAAAGATTTATTATTTATAAATATAAATTATAAGGAATAAGAACATGATGTATATATTTATATATTTAAAGAAATTATATAACATAAAACGTGTTTTTAATTATATTTACCTGAATTCAAACATTGGATTACGATGAAGGAGGATGTTTGTTGCTCTTTTTTTTTGTTTTTGGTGAAACGTTGCTTTTTTTTTTCCTGTGTAAACATCTTTGGTTAATTTGTGTCCAGTAAAAAAGAAAAGAGTTCAAACGTGGGATTTGCCGAGGAAATAATTAACAGTTTTTTGTTACATATGTATAAGTTCACCTGCCCGCGTCACTGAGTTTCTCTTCCTCTGGGAGATCGCAATCTTCCTCGAATCTCTGAACTATAGCATTGTAGTTTCCAACTTTCCATCAGCAATAGATGTCTTCAATTACTTGTACTAAGCTAGCTTCATTGACGATAGCCGCCGTCATCATCCAGTGCATCGGCCTCTCCGTCTTCGTCTTCGGCTTCTTCCCCGTCAAGCCTGTTCTGTCTGGCTACAGGTTCACCCGTTCTCCCTTAATCCATTCAAAAGCAAAATCCTGGACAGTTTCGGAAACTTATTACATTGAAAAAAGGAGAAAAAAACTTTAGCTTTTGAGTTTGCTAGTGTGCCGAGTGTTATTTCCTCCGGAGAATATCGGGCACTTGATTTCTTAGTGATGAGCTTACTTTTCTTTGTCTTGCTAGTGGTTTCGAGAGCTTCCGGCCGCCAACTTGCGATGGCATTGGAAATGAGAGCGAGGCATCTTTGCCTTCCGATCGGCTTGAGTCATTGTATCGGGTATTTGGTCTTTTCTTGGTTCTTGTTCTTTTAGGTGGTGATTTTTTTTTTACCTGACTTTTCGGTGGTGATTAGAGACTCCATTGTTCTAGCTTAGTGCATGTTTAATTTGAAAAGCGGCTAAGATGGGCTGTCATGAGAAATCTTTGCTCACGTTAAATGATTTATTAATATAAATCACTTGTTTTTTTTTTACTTCAAATATGTTTCAGTGCTTGTATAATTTTGTCTGTTCTTATCTATTTAGAAAATGATTTATCATTTATTTTGTAGGCACTATCTGAAATCCCTCCGTTATTTGACCGACTTGTCTTGATGGTATGTAAAACTGTTGGAATACATAATTATCGAGGTCTAAGATTTTCAGTTATTCATATTTATTAATAACGGCAGGATCACCGATTTATGTTAGTATCTAAAATCTTTCCGTTTAGGTCATTGATGGTCTTCCAGCTGAATTTGTGCTTGGCAAGAATGGCCAGCCTCCAAGCAAGGCTTTTGTTGAAGCTATGCCATATACCCAGTCATTGTTAGCAAATGGTAAGGCAGTTGGGTATCATGCAATTGCTGCAGCTCCAACTGTTACTATGCCCCGTTTGAAGGTTGGCTTGCTTTACTGATTTAAACATGGATGAACAAAATAAATGCACACGATTCATAGGTTTCTTTCCTTTTTCTAACTCTTCTTGCTCTATCTTTGAATGACATTCCAGGCTATGGTTTCTGGAGCGATTGGGGGTTTTCTGGATGTGGTCTTGAACTTTAACTCCCAGGCTTTTTTAGAGGACAATCTTCTTGGTTAGCATAGAAATCTTGTTTGAATAATTGATCACACTTCTTAGAACTAGGACTCTGGAGTGGTAATTCGCATTGTCACTTACTTCTTGCAGCCAAGTACTTTAAGCTTGGGTGGAACATGGTTATGCTCGGTGATGATACATGGCTCAAATTATTTCCTGGTTTATTTGTGAGACATGATGGAGTGAGCAGTTTCTTTGTAAGTCAAACATCAATTTCTTCATAGCGATTGTATTTATTGATCAGCTTACATGGCATGTTATAATTTTTTATTAGCTTCGTTTTGATATAGGTTAAAGATACTGTACAGGTAGACAAAAATGTGTCTCGACATCTTGGGAATGAACTTGACCAGGATGATTGGAAATTGTTAGTAAGTAGCTGTTTCCACTTCATGCTAGTGGGGCACTGAATTAGAGTCAAATGTAATTTTGCATGTTATTTTATAATTTTTTGTTGTTGATGGTGTAATTCTTTCAAACAGTAGTTCGTTTATTTTTATTTAAATACATTTGACTGAGTTTATGTTTTAGATTCTTCATTATCTAGGCTTGGACCATGTTGGACATATTGGTGGACGCAACAGGTATCATCATTATGTGATTGCTTTATTCATATAACACTGTTCTGTTCTTTTAGCTTACTTGGATGTTTACTCTCAGTGATTTAATGGCTGCAAAACTTTCTGAAATGGATGAAGTGGTGAAGTTGATTCATATGAATACCGTAAAAAATATAGACGACGGCCAAGGAGGGACTCTTTTGGTTTGTGACTACCTTTTTTTTCTGGAGTTAATTTTTTGAATCCACTGTACTGTTTATTGCACAATGAATATCGGCACATCCAGTTTTTACCAATTAATTATCCTTTTGAAGAATTAACTTATAAATATTACTTCTTGATGGGTACCTAAGTGGGATGGAGAACCCTACCCCAAAAGCTAGCTGTTGAGGTGGGAGAACCAACCCACTTAAATACTCTATTGAGCATCCCATTCTACTCAATGTGGGACTTGGTATCCCAAACTGCCAAGTCTCCATCAATTGGCCCTCCATGGAAAGCCAACGTCTCGGTGGTTGCACTCCACGACACTTCACTCGGCCTCCTGCCGGTCAGAACCCTCTGTGGGTAGCCCTCTCCGGAGAGGTCGTAAGCATGGCTCTGATATCAATTGATGGGTACCTAAGTGGGATGGGGAACCCTACCCCAAAAGCTAGCTGTTGAGGTGGAAGAACCAACCCATTTAAATACCCCATTGAGCATCCCATTCTACTCAATGTGGGACTTGGTATCCCATGCTACCAAGTCTTCATCACTTCTATAATTCACTATAGCAATTATTTTCATGTCAGCCCGGACACTTGCTTGGATAAGAAAAGAAACAGAACATATATTCAATTTATATTGAGAAGCCTACTTACAAAAGTTACTGTTAAATGACTATTGGCTGTGTTTGAAGTGTCAATTATATAGTAACATTAGGTAGACATAAATGAACTTAATACCATGATGTCCCTTGATTCTTGGGTTTCAGGAATTACTGATGATAGTTTATTCATTCTCCCCTCTAATGTTTGTACGGCTTATGTCCTTTTTATGTTTGTCTCTAGTTATATTTATCAATTTTCAGATTGGCCTTATGTCTCTGCTGCTATTACTTTGGTCCTTTTCTATGTTTAGTGTGTTTTCCCCTTTTTTGTTGCCAATGGTAAATATTATTGTATATACCAAGTCTCTTCATTAATCTTAGATTAGTTCATCTCTGTTGAATATTTTTATGCAGGTGGTGGTTAGTGACCATGGCATGACCGAGAATGGTAATCATGGCGGTTCGTCGTATGAGGAAACTGATTCCCTTGCTCTATTTATTGGCCTGAAAGACCATGCCTATGACCATGCATCATCCAGTTATGCTAAAGTTTCACAGGTAATCAAACTCTATTTCGTGCCTGTGGGCTACACGCTTATGAACCCAAATTTGGAAGCTTTTCTCCATCCTTATGCAACAAGAAATAGCTGTTCTGCATTAAACCATGCAAACACCTTCGGTGGATGACACAATGCCATTAATAAAACCCTGGATATACTGGCATATAAATGATGATTACATATTATTCTTGTGCTCCAGGTTGACATTGCACCAACATTAGCCCTGCTTTTTGGTGTACCAATACCTAGAAACAGTATTGGTGTCTTGATCTCTGAAGTGTTTGATTCTTTATCAGGTTTAGGTCTCTAATTCCCTGGCCTTGTAGTTGTATGCCTATCTATACAATGCTTAAACCAAAGAGAAGTCATGTGATGTTTTGCATCTGCTTTCATTTTGTTTTGAACTCAAGGTGTGTTTTTGGCTGAAAAAACTGTGCAGTGAATATAACGCCCAAATTTCAGTCTTCCTGTGAGGGAAGGAAAAACAAAGGAGCCACCATAGAAATTTTGAAAGGATTTTGGAAACTCAAATAAAGTGATATACTTAAACCAGATAGGGTTTGGGAGTTGATTGTACGTGGGGAAGGTGCTAGGCACCACATAGCACTCGTTCATGAGAACGGTTACCCTAAGTTGTCTATTAAAAATAGTATGACCTATTAAAATATTATAATTACCTAAAAAAATAAAATGAATAAAAATATAAATAAAAGAGGAAAATTGTTTATTTACAAAGAATATGGGAAAATGATTTATTTATAAAGTTGGATTGACCTAGGAGGAGACCCTAGGGCCTACGTACTTTTTAGAGAGATCAAAGCCCACATAGTTTGGGGTAGAAATGCATGTCACTTGGTTGATATTTTGTAGGAAAATATTTTATTAAATTCATTTTTGAAAAATGGGTTTTTGATTGGTTGGTATTTTTTATTGAAAAAACCCTTTATTTTTATTTTGAAAAAATGTTTATTGAAAGATTTTCTGGATTAGACTTCTTGAAGAGATTCCCATAATCTCACATGGAAGGGTAATCATTTTTGCCTGAGGAGGTTCTAAAAACCTTACACAGCATAAAACATTTAGAAACTTTATTTTTTTATAAAAATGAAAACTTTTTTTCATTTTATTTTCATTTATAAAAATTGGGTCTAAATTATAAGATAAAATAAGCAACCCATATAAGTATACCCGAGGGTCTCACACAGCTTAGAACATAATGATATAAATTTGAATGGTCAATATGAACAATCAATTAATTGAGACAAGGAACGTGAAACCTTTTTCAGTGCACTTTAGCTCTTGTCCCAGAAACTGTAGTCATTAGTCTCTCTTGAAATACGATCTTTTTTTGAACCTTCATCCGCATTTGACCCATGCAAACAAGAAAATGAGAGATGGAAAATATGATATGGTTTGTTATTGCATGTTCGAGAACTAGTATAGAAAACAGAATTTACAAAGAAACAGAATGTACCTTCTAATGGCTTTTCTTTTTAACTCATGAGAGAACATGAAAGTATGCTTAAAAATGATATTGTGCTTGTTTGGGAACTTCGTTCTCCCAATGGTGCACGCAAGCTGAGACAAAACCATATCAAAATCCGTAAAAACCATCTTGAAATCTATAAAAACCATCTCGAATTCCGTAAACTCCTTTCTCCCAACGGAGTTCCCAAACACACACAATGTAAGATGAAGAAGCGGAGTATTATCTCCTTTACATTTTTCCACTGCCTCTTTTCTCTCCCTTTCCTCCCCATTTTTTTAATCAACCCTTACTCTCATTTTTATAAATAACAATTGGGGTTTGCTCATTGATGCACCATCTTTTTAATTTTCTTTTTTTATTTTTTAATATTTTCTGTTAATAAAATTACTTAAATTGAAGCTAATCAACATAAATGAGGGATTTTTAATAATTTTCTTTTCTTTTTATTTCTTCTTGATGAGCAAGAATCACACATTTCTAATCTAGACCAAATTATTGTTAATACATTTTTCTATTTTTTATTCCTTAATGATATTCCTTAATTTGGGAGCCAACCATCTAAATAAGATTTTCTTTGAAATTACTGCAAGGAAAACTTTTTTAAATTTCAATGACAAACCAATTATTATAAAAGATGCTTTTCAAAGAAGATTTCCCTAAATTATAATAAATGATCATAAAGGATTTTTCTCAATTTTTATCATTATGTTTACAAAATAGGGTGTTTTCAGTGATCTCTTCATTTATTACCTTTGAACTTCCTTGACGGAGCAGATGATAAAAAATTGAGAGCGCTTCAGTTGAACTCATGGCAATTATTCAGATTACTTCAAGCGCAATTGCCAGGCTTGTCTTGTAAAAATTTTCCATGCGAGGCCTTCATAACTGATAGTGGATCTGGAGTTAGTGAATGTAACGGTAGCAAGGAGCAGATGTTTTGTTGCTTATATCTAAATGCTGCTACTCTTCATAATGCATGGAAAATTAAAGCAATATCAAGGTACATAAGTGATGATTCTGTTGTGCTAAATTTATGACATAACTGTAGAGAAAGTATGGTTGATTAAACTTTACATCATCTTCAACTTATGTTTTAGGTTCAATGGCACAGACAGCAGCATTGTTATTGCTGGATATTATGAGTTTCTTAAAAGAGCAAGTGAGTGGCTGTCGCACAGATCAACTGATGTATGTGTAAAATTGGTTGTTTCGTATCCTGAAATTTTAAAATTATTCTTTTCTCTCACTTTCTGTTCTTTCTGGTGACGACCCATTGTCAGAAACCTATCAATTTACTTGTTTTTGGAATCACTGCAATTGCCATGTCATCTCTGATACTCTTGAGTCTTGTGATTCTCATACACAAAGAAGTTCCTCCTAGGGAGGAGAAACACAGTATTGATTATTTGAAGCCATGGAAGATGGATGAGGCATTTATTTTGCTTAGCATAATGATTATGGTTCTGAGTATGGGATCAAGTTCTATGATCGAGGAAGAGCATTACATTTGGCATTTTCTTACATCATCAATTATTGTGATATTTATCCGCAAGAGATTGCAGTCATTTGAACCTAATAGCAAACACGAATATGTCAATTTGATAAAAGGAGAAATCAAAAGGTCAGGTGCTGAAACAAGTTTGTTATTCTTGAATTCTTTTTTGTGGAAGAATTTTGAGAGGCTGGCATCAAGGTGGTGTGAATTGGACAAACCTTCCCGATGTATCTAAGTGGCTTGAACAGGATGGGAGTCAGTATATAGTGTTGATTCAGCTAACATCATGCTTCCTGATTACCTGTTTAGGCATTTTTGCCTTGTATTTAATGAGGTACAAGACTAAAGTTGTTCTGGTTGTTGGATTCAGCTTTGCAATGTTGGGAATTTTGATCTTTCGACATGTTATGAAACATCAAGACACTTTTGCATCATCCGGTAATGATGCTACCTTATCAATACAAATAATCTATGTTACCATGGGAATCACCACTATTGCAGCTGTTGTGGCTTTGCCATGGATTACGCCTATGCAAAGTCCTAAAATGTGCTCAAGGTGGATATCCAACAAGTTAACAGCACTTCCTGTTGAAATTCAGAATATGACCCTGATTTTGGAATTTAAAGATACTTTGTATGTGATAGGGTGTCTGTACATAACATTTTGGTGTCTCCTACAATTGTTGCTGCAGCAACCTATTAATGCGATGCCTGTGTTGTTGCTCTTTGTACAAGTCTTGGCTAGCATGCTTATATTTTCTTCCAGTGAATTGCATCGTGAGCAATGGATTGAGGTTAGTTGCAAGATCATTTTATGAACAAAGGTCATTTTCTCTCAATATGAACTAAACTTGGCTCTATCTATGATAGCAATTGTGCCAACAATAATGATAGACTGGAGTTTCAAGATCTGACCTTTGCTACTACATATAATTATGTCAATATGGATTTTATTATCGCTATGGTGAAGTGTATTTTGAACTTGAAATTTAAACATAGATAAAATCCTAGGAAAATTCACCCGTGTATTGAAAATTCTGGCAATTTTGATTTATATTCATTACGTTCTGCTTAATCAACATTGGCTATTCTTCTATCATCTATGAAGATCAACGCTGTTAGATTTATTGACATCTAAAATTTTCATTTCATACTAGCCTGTTTTGACTTATTTTCCAGAAGGATCAGAATTTACTGTAAAATTCTGCATATCATTAATTGTTTGCATGGTCTAATTTATATACAAGGATGGAGAACTAGGTTTCTAGTTTTGAGATCTAGCCAATTTAAGGTGCACAACCGAAATGGCCACTTGTCCTGCCTGAAGGCACCAAGTTCTAATGCCTGATTAGTTCAAAACTGCTTCATACAAAGGTTAACATGTTCATAATCTGGATGCGAACTTGCAAATTGTACTTGGATAATGCCACCAGCACTTGATTCTACACACGCATTTTCTGTTGGTGCATAATTTGAATGTGAGCTCAAAATGTAATTCAGGTACTGAATACTGTTGTCTTGCATTTTTGTTCCCAGATTTTGGCACTGTTCTATCTGGGATCAGCAGGTCATTTTGCTCTTGGGAACAGCAATACTCTAGCTACCATTGATGTTGCTGGCGCTTTTATTGTAACTAAGATTTTATTCTCCGGGCTATTATTATTAGAAGGCTTTAAACTCTTGTTCTGTGCTTGAAGACAGAATCAGATATCCATCTTCTAACTATTGAAAATATTCATTTACAGGGAATATCAAGTCACTCAACATTTCTTTCAGGTCTTTTAATGTTCATCATTACCTATGCGTCCCCTATGTTATTCTATATCAGTATGGTGCTGTACGTCTCTGTAAAGGACACCATCTATTATCTTATTTCCAAGGATGGGAATTCAGGAGAGGTTCTCAAAACTATGCTTGGGTTTCCGTGCCTTGTTCCCCTGAGCATGAATTCTGTTTTGTTGACTGCATACACGATTGTGTTGCTGTTAATGAGGAACCATTTGTTTATTTGGAGCGTCTTTTCTCCAAAGTAAGTCTTCCCTGAATCTAGTGCTTTGACCGTTGATGAATAGTTGGAAACCCTGAACTATCCAAACTTTTTAAATTTGTTCTCTAGGCATTTACTAAAAAAAAGGAACTCTTAAAGAAGTTCTAGGGATTTTTCCTGAATCTGTGCGGCTATTATCATCTTCATAGATCAAGCATTGCAAGACTAAGACTCACATTGATCATTTTTCCTGCAGGTATGTTTATGTGTGTGTTGGTACTGCATGTGTGTATATCGGGGTCTTCATTGTAGCAGTGACTGTGATGTATACATATATGGTTATCTTGTGGCATAGACGAAGGAAGAGTTTTGCCTTCAGTAGCAAGCAGAAAGGTACCCTGTCAATTAAGGAACGAACAACTTAGTGTTGAACTGCTAGAATCAATTTTGAATTTCCCCATGAATACGGCTCTATTCTTTTTTGGTTTTTGGTATGTGAAAATATTTGTTCATTTCCGTGAAAAACTGAAAATATGTAAGATGCATGACTGATTGATGGATGGAGTTATGCATATCTGCACTGCTCAGATGATCTGAAGAGTGAAGATGCTCAAGGAAAGGATCCAAGTGTAAATTTGGATGCTTATTAATATTTAGCATCCAGATTCCCTACATTTACAGAAGCTAACTTTTATAGCACACTACATTTGGGGGGAAAGGAACACATATGCTTCCCATATGATAATAAGTATTGTCAATGCTTTAAAAGTGGGTACTGCAATCCTCAAAAATAGAAATCGCAAAACCCTACATTATGCATATGAAGTTTTGGTTGGTACCACAAGATAATTTGTTTTAGATCCAATCAAAACTCCTCTACCATAGCAACGAGTGTTTCTATTCAAATGATTACTTGTTTGGTACCCTAAAATTTGATTCCATGGGAAACCTAATTCCATCAAAATGGATTGAACCAGCTTCCACCCTTGTGTATTGTGATTTATGTTCACAATGAGCATTGGTGACATTTCTACCGAGCAATAATAGCATTCTTCATCTTAAACTCATCGCCATTCCAACTCTCCATCGATTTTTTTTTTCCTTTTAGGTCTTTATGCACCTAGTTATTGGTTTGTAATCTATGATTTATGAGCCCTAATTTTAAATTTTGAGAAAGAGTTTTTTCCTTGATTTCGATTTACGTGAATGTTGGATTGTGATTGCTAGAATTGTCTTATTGATGTTCCGCGTTGCTAGATTTTTTGCTGTTTCATCTACCCCAATGGTTTACGGCATAACTTCGAGTGGTTTATCGTGTTGGCATTCTAATTTTCTTTTTATTTATTATTTATAAGGATAATTTAGTCTTTACACCATATGAATATCAAATAAAAATCTATATAAAGATTCTATAAATATGCCAAACTAACTTTCAAACACTCTTACCACTCCTATTTCAGTATTTCCCTTGTCACTGTAACTTTCTTTTCCTTTTTTACAAGCTCTCTTCTAAGACGACCAATTTAGCAAATAGGATCCTAATTATATAGTCTCACTACTAGTTGCGAAGCAAACCGTATTTTGCTTCAAATAGAATAAAGCAGTCAGGTGTTGTTTAGGTCAGTCCAAAATCCCAACTCAAAATAGACCGATAAGCTGATCTCCAATCCAGATCAATCTGACATTTAGGCTGATTTTGCCAGGCTAATCAAGCTTATGCCTAACTTAGTCAAGAATCTAGATAAAAAGAATACATTATTGTAAATGAAACTGTTTTCTTTTTTGAATTATAGAAGTATACACTAATGGTAGGAGGTCACCAATCAAATCTATCATTCTCTCACAATAGAAGCTTTCACACCATTATATTCCAAAGTCCATTAATTAACTTATTTTAAGTAATTTTATAGAGTTAGATAAGTATGTGAGGAATTTTATTTTAATTTAGATGAAAGTGCTTTTTGTGGGTTCCCCAAACAAACATTTAAATTATATGTTCAATCAATCATCAATATATAACACGACGGAAACACAAAATTTTAATCTCTTTTTAAGCCAAATCTAATGTTAATCTTTTTAGCATATTGATCCTTAAGTGCATTTGATATTTGCCAAACTCGAATGAACATTGGGTAAGTTCAAATTAAATCAAGTGATAGACGGTACTAGTTTGACTTTGTGTATATTTGGAAATCTGTTGTGAGACATGAATTTACGGATTTTGATATGTTTTTACGGATTTCGATATTTTTTAACACGTATCTTAATGCTTTTAAAGGATTTCTAGATATTTTTACAGAAATCAGGATGCTTTTTATAGATATCGAAATATTTTTTATCTTAATTAAACCAAACATGTACTCTCTGAACTGCTCGACCGGATCAGTAAAGTCATGATTTATGAATATCCTAGTGACAACTCTAAACTCTTCACTCAAAAGGGCACCCGGGTCTCACTAGTCTCCACATCAGCTGATCTCTATTCTCTTACCCTCTTCCCTGAGACGCTCTGAGACCGCATTGACTTGATCAAGACAACGACAATGGAGCCAGAAAAGGGCACCGCCGGACGCGGGTCCGGACCCAAACCCGAAAACTTACGCAACCTCAGCTTATGCACGTCGCTACTTCGTCTCCGTAACTTCTCAAGATGCCGCGAGTTCGCTGTCAAAATCCAAAGATCCGACCCAGATATGTCCGACACCGCCGATCGAATCCTCGCAATCACCGACGTTCACCTCGCCGCCGAGAGGCGGCTTTGCGGTCACTTCGATTGGTACGCTATTCTTCAGCTGAGCCGCAATGACTCCGGAAACCACCAACTCATACGGGATCAATTTAAGAGGCTCGCGCAGCTTTTGAACCCAAACAGAAATGAGTTTGCATCCTCAAATGAAGCGTTCGTGCTAGTGCGCGACGCATGGCGCGTGCTTTCGGACCCAGAAAAGAGAGCCGAATACGAGCAGGTGATTGGCGATTGCGTACGACAAGAACATTGCAAACGGAGTAGTGGGAGCAAGCAAGAGGGATTTGGCGTTGTACCCAGAAATGGGCCTAACGTGAATGTAGGAAACCAAAAAGCCGCATTTTGGACTATGTGCCCTTACTGTTGGTCTTTGCATGAGTACGAGAAGATATACGAAGATTGCTCTCTGCGGTGCCAGAAATGCAGGAGGGTGTTTCAGGGGATATCGGTGAAGCCTCCGACAAATGACATGTTAGTGACGGGGAAAGACCAATACTATTGCTATTGCGCGCATGTACCTTTAAGGTATCCACCATCACAACACTCGGAAGTGAAGGGAAGCAAGTCTGGTATGGAAAGGCCGTCGAGTATGGAAGGCTGGATGAAGAATGGAAAATCTTCTGTTGAGACCCCTGAGGACAATGACTTTGACACCTCATCAAAGAACTTCGGAATCGGAGAAGAGGAAAGGGTTTTGCGTGCTGAGCAAGCGGGAACTGGGGAAGTGTATGGAGATTTGGGAAATGGGAAGCGGCGGATGAGGGTGAAAACTGTAGCTAGAAACACAAAGAAGATGACCGGTAACAGGATGAGAAACCAGGCACATATTTCACGGGATAGTGATGGTGAATCGTTGGATTTGGATGCGGAAGATGGTGATTGAGTTGGAAATTACAGGGGGAGAATATGAAGGTTTTGTTAGTTTATGGCATGCTAATTCATGGAAGGGTTACAAAAGGTCAGGACTTGGGGTAACTTTTTGAGTAGTCCCAGCACTATGAAGCAGATTTCAGTGTTCTTGGCTTCTACTGATCCTGAGGAAAAAGGATAGGTCCATAGGATAGTTATTGATAATGTACAACGTCTAGTGGGAAAAGAGGTGTTGCATTGTCTTGTTATTTAACTGTTTTTGCAATACCAATTTTGTTCTGCAGATGAAAAGGTACTGTAAATGTTTGATTTCCTTTAAGATAATCTGTGTCAACTGAGCATAATCTGTGTTTTTCATTGAAAGAAGAAAAAAAATGTGTCAACTGAGCATGATCTGTTCCATATTGTGGGTGATTTGGTTTTTCAATTCTGTACATTTTAGAAGTTATGCTTATTTTTCGGAGGATTTTTTTTTATAACTTTTTTGGATGAGGTTAAGAAGTTAAGCTTCTAGGAAATTGGGCTCTCATCTTCAGTTTATTCTGAACTTTGTTCATCCTGATGATTCTCAACCTGAATTGGCTGTTTCTGGTTGGTAGGGTATAATGGAAGTCTTGGCGTGTATTTTGGCTGATTCATCATATTCAACTTACATTTCAGACGCGTATTCTGCTGAACTTACTTTCGTCGAGATGAGTGATTACACTCTTTTGAATCAAAACATTTGAGTTTAGTTCAACTTCAAAATATCTGATCTTGTACTCATAATATAATTATCATCAAGACATTATTACATCAACAGCTATGAATGGGATAGAAGAAACACCAAAAATTTGTGAACCGGAACTTGGCTATAATGCCTTTTCAGCCTTATGACATGATATGTTCTCTGATTTCAACAAGCCTTTCCTTGAGATGTCCGAGATTTGATTTGCGGCTTCCCTTGCAATCATAACTGTTTGCTTTTCTTCTCTCTTCCTAATTTGAAGGTTAGATGTGTGATTTTGACATTTTGTTTTTCAACTGATGAATATAATCTAGAAATGCATGTCATGTTGAATGTCTGAAGTGTCTCGTCAACGGAATGTGTTGAACCTGAAACACTTCTCTCATCAAGACCAAGATGATGAGCTAAAAGATCCTTAGTACTGAGTTGAGAATGCTGAAACTGATGAAAGTTGGTGGGCAGTCTGGTCATGCGTACAAATGCTTTAAAAACAAAACATTAATAGATCTTATTCATAAATATAATGAAGGAATCGACTAGTTACTTCATTAGCCTCTAGCTGTACATGAGTGAAGCTTGACGACTTGATCAAGAGGGATATGCAGCCTACAAGACTAGCAAACATTGTATGCCGCGGATTTCTGAACGGGTAAATTGTTGATCTATATGAATTTTTAAGATTCTGTGATTTATGAATGTATGCTTTCTCAGGCAGAAAAAGAAAGGCAAAAAAATGAATTTTTTTCCGGTAGATGACATGAGATCAGATAATTTATTTATGCCAAAGATTCTAAAATTAAGTTGGAAATCATCTCACTTTTAATGCTGATTGAGTTATGACACGATTATCTTCTGATTTGTTATTAATAGAAAGCCAACAAATTCCCCTAATCCTATTAAATTTTGAATTTTGCATTTACAATCAAATCATTAATACTCATTAATAATAAACTATCCCCATTTTATCATATATTTTGTTCTGGCTATTCAAGGTAAAACTGTCTCCCTGCAAATTTGCATTACTTGTTTTTTTACCTCTTCATCTCTGTATCTGCAATCTGTTACAGAAAGAAATTCAACTTCAATTCAATGGCCTTGCTTCGGCAGGTACATGGTTCCTATTTAAGGTTTTCATGAATTATTTTTTCTCAGTTAAAATTGTCTGCTTCCTTTCTTCTTGTTTTTTTTTTCAGAAGTTATTTTATTTTACTTTTACTAACGTATTTAGAACAGGGCATGCAGATTCAATATTACTATAACTCGGAAGTATACAGGCTAAGAAGACGAGGAACTATCTCGGAGACGTACGGAAACTCATTCTTAAAACCAAAATCAAAGGCAGAGATCAAATTACTCGCTGCTAAGAAACACAGTGAAGCAGAGAAGAGACGCAGGATGCGAATCAATGCTCAATATGACGCCCTTCGCAAAATCTTCCCCAACTTGGCCAAAGTGAGCAGCACTTTTAACCTATCAGAAAATTATCAAGTTCACTTGCAGAGCCATGAATTGCAAGAATTACATAAAAATTTAAAGTATCAGTGGATTCCACCGCATGATACTCTCTCACTTTAGTGAATCAGTGGGTCCATCACTTCAAGAATTTCTCCAGCCTATCTTGCAGATTATGCATTCTGTTTGTCTAGTCATGATATGGTCAGATTAAAATTTAAAACCGACACCTCACACCTTCAGCTAGAGACCAGTGAATCTTATTTTACGAATTTCCATTCATTAACTCATACTTTCTGATACAAATAGTTTATGACATGGTGTCAAAATTTCTACTGCATTGAAATTTTCATCCGATAGCGCATTCAGGGTATCAACATTCCTTATTCTGTATTTGCTTTGAGTCGATGGACAGATGGACAAAGCATCAGTACTGGCGGAGACTGTAAGGAAAGTAAAGGAGCTGAAGAAGAATATATCAGAATTGGAAGCAGCTAGTGCGAGTAGCTCAGGAGAGATCACTGCGTTTCCCAGTGCAGTAGACAAGTTGAACTTGGAACACTGTAAAGATGAGGAGGGCATCGTGAAGGCGACCTTGAGTTGTGACTATAGGCCAGAGTTGATGTCGGACATCACAAGTGCTCTTAGGTCTGCGAGAGCCGAGGTGGTGAAGGCTGAGATGGTGAATGTAGGAGGGAGAACCAGAAATGTGTTATGGGTTCAAGGCTTGGAAAATGGAAATAGAGGGATAGTTGTTCTGAAGAGGAATCTGAAGGTTGCCATGCACAAGCCGACCTTCAAGATGCATCGTCTGATTCAGTAATTGTGACTTTTCGGTGTTGTAATTTTCAGAGTTACTTAAGAGTGACTCAATAATCAAATTTATGGTAGTGTTAGGGTACGTAAGCACAGGAAAATAATCACTCTGTACTCTGTAGAAGTGAAGTTATAGGGCTGACCATGGCTTGCTCACATTTCCTCTGCTAATGCTAATCGTGTATGTAAATTGTGATGTTTGTTATATATTTATCATCCTTCATTTATTCTGTTTAAAGGTGGGCTGATACAAGCCGCCCTGCCTAATTTATTAAAAAAAGGGGGTTGCCCAGCTTTTAATATTTCAATTCTCAAAAACCTTTGAAATTATATTTTGATTAATTACAACCTGTCTTATATTGAGAACTTGGTTACATATTAGATTTTTCATTTAAATTGATAACCGAATTCGTTTAATTATGTAACTTCATGATAATATTGACACGACTTGAATTTAATTTATAAAAATTTTCTCAGTTGTAATTACTTTTAAAATTAAAAAACTGAGGGGAAAAGGTGGGTTCAGCACTTCAGCTTGCAATCCGTAGCGGGTCAACCTGTTTTTGGGAGACGGGCCCGGTCTTTCGCTGCTACCAGTGTCACCTTTTAGTTCCATGCAAAATCATGCACATTTGGAAAAGCCACACATAAGGATTGGTCACTACCAAAAATTTACTAACTTTAATCCATTTGTATATACATGTCATTAACTACAATTGAGAGGAAATCATATTGGGCAACGTTCAAAATAACTTTCCGTATCCAAAAGGTATTGTGGGGGCGCTTAACAGATGAGGAATCGCTCAACCAGTAGGGTTCTATCGGTAAACCAGCTCAATTCCTAGCATGAATTCCCTCAAAAGGGGGAATGAAAGGCATTGCTGTGAGCTTGTAGCTTCAATTCTTGCCAACTTCATTGATGCTATTTCCACAGCAAGAAACAAGAGTGAGGACACTCTCACCGTTTATAGAAGATCAGATTTCTGCTACAATTGTCTTTCAGCGCATCTTCCAATTTCTGAGCCTGATCAAAATCAACTTTAAAGGTAACCATGGTTGTGCCATCTTTACCAGTATCATAATCCTGCTTGATGCCTTCAACACTAAAAGACTGCAGCTGAAAATGACAAAACCATTGCACGTCAATGAAAGCAACATCAAAGTGATAATAGTGTCAATGCAGCTCAAATTCATTTACCATAACAACCTCTGGATTATCTTGAACTACTTGAGCGAGGGAAGCAGAACATAGTGCAAGAGATGAATGAAGGGTGAAAAGAAACCCAAATATCAAGCTCAAAATAGATGGGGGTATGATAACTTCATTGCAGGGGCCAGTCATGACGGTTACTATATACCCAAAAAATTTTAAAAAATGAAGAGAAAATCTTGTACTTTTCCAAGGTTTCCCCCGGTCCCTGCTACTCATAGACAGCATACTCTTTCCATGAAACTACTCAAGTGAAACTATGAAGCAGCATGCTCAGACAAGTAAAGGACACATTGATATGAATGTAAAAGAACTTACCCGGTGGTAGACCACTCCCAAAAGGTCAAAAGGAACCTCTACTCCCATGGGCACCTAAATTTCATAAACACATCCACATCATATATTGAGATCCGGAAACCTCCAAGAGTTGAAGCTCCACAGAGCAGAAATCAAAGATTCATTACAGTGCAAGCAAAGAACTACCTTGGTTTTCACAAGGCATGTTGGGGCATTTCTCAGGCATTCTGACGCAACTCCACCATAAGCCCTGACCAATCCTCCAGTGCCTAATTTGATACCTCCAAAATACCTGGAAGTTAATATACGTAATAATATAGGTTATATTTCATATCCAGTTGCCAGATTATGAAAATCACGTTAGGCTAATAAAATTGCACAGGCCTATATGAATAAAATGGCAAGGATGGTAGTTACAAAATACAAAAGCCCACTTAACCGGGCAAAGGACTGTCAACCCCTGAACATAATCGACATTGGATCTTAATGGTTTCATCAGCTTTAATTCACACCATACAGGGCTCAACTAACGCCAAAACTATAATCCTGTGTACAAGATCTACGGCAACAAATGAACTTGAGGGAAACTGCGACCCTGGTAGTTCCAAATTATACTTGCTTAGTTTAAGTCAATAAGTTTGGCAAGTAAAAAAATTAGTGAGATTCATTGCGCATGTATGCCAACGAAATTTAGAGAAAGTGATACTAATAGAGACAAGTGAAAAGTTAAAAAGAAAATGCCGCAAAGACTTTAACCTGATCACAACCACCATTACTCTATCTATTCCAGAGGATTCGATAGCAGAATGTATTGGTTTACCAGCTGTACCTGAAGGTTCACCATCATCATTGGAACGGTATTGATCTCCCACCTGAGATAAACGGGGGAACAGATAAAGCTAAAAAAAATGACACAGAAAGATAATCATGAGAAAACAGAATCGAATGCCTTGCTAAAGTTTGCACACAACATAATTCAAGGAAACAAGTGAAAATGCTATATCAGGAACTGAACTCCCAATCATTTTATCACATGTGATACCAATGATTGAACAAGGATAAGTATAATCAGCCACCCTGAGGCCGAGGCATTCTTAAACTAATCACCAATTTTCCATACTGAGCTGGAATCTCAACCCATTCTCGAGGTAGCAGTTAACAACCATCTACCAATGATTGAACAAGGATAAGTATAATCAGCCACCCTGAGGCCGAGGCATTCTTAAACTAATCACCAATTTTCCATACTGAGCTGGAATCTCAACCCATTCTCGAGGTAGCAGTTAACAACCATCTACCAATGATTGAACAAGGATAAGTATAATCAGCCACCCTGAGGCCGAGGCATTCTTAAACTAATCACCAATTTTCCATACTGAGCTGGAATCTCAACCCATTCTCGAGGTAGCAGTTAACAACCATCTACCAATGATTGAACAAGGATAAGTATAATCAGCCACCCTGAGGCCGAGGCATTCTTAAACTAATCACCAATTTTCCATACTGAGCTGGAATCTCAACCCATTCTCGAGGTAGCAGTTAACAACCATCTACCAATGATTGAACAAGGATAAGTATAATCAGCCACCCTGAGGCCGAGGCATTCTTAAACTAATCACCAATTTTCCATACTGAGCTGGAATCTCAACCCATTCTCGAGGTAGCAGTTAACAACCATCTACCAATGATTGAACAAGGATAAGTATAATCAGCCACCCTGAGGCCGAGGCATTCTTAAACTAATCACCAATTTTCCATACTGAGCTGGAATCTCAACCCATTCTCGAGGTAGCAGTTAACAACCATCTCCAATTCTGACGCCATAGGATGGACAAGTAATGATATGTCTAACTTCAGGCATATAATCATATCCTACCACCCCCGATCTTCCTTCCAGTGGATTATTCACCTAAAAGGCAACAGGCTAAGCTAGAAAAAACAACGTATGCAGTGGGAAGCGTCAAAATGCTATGGGCATTCAGCCCAGAAAAAACCTTTACCTTATAAGCCCAGCAATTGTGAGTAGCACGGGGATCCCGAACCTAAAAATTGAAGAAAAAAAAAGATAATCAACTCGTAGAAACAGGAGAAACAAATATAATTGAGAAATCAACAACAGTGAATGATCGACTCGTAGAAACAGGAGATATATAGTTGAGAAATCAACAACTGTGAATGAAAACAGACCAGCGTTCTGGATTTACCACGAAGAAGAAATGAAAAGGGGTTGAATAAAGAGAGGACCTGGGAAAGGAAAGACATGGCGGATTTCTCATCGGAAATGGGGCCAGCAATGGCAATAAATTTGCTTTTTTTCATGTCCTTCTCGAAGGTGACCTTCTCTTGGATGGTGGTGAAAGCCCCTGAATTGCTGCGGCTGGAGCTGGTCATGGTGATGCTCTGGGCTCTGGCGAATGAGACGAGGGAGGCGTAGAAATGGCGATTTAGCTTGAGGCGTTAATGGTAACTGGGTATGGTTACTGCCGCTACCATTTACGATTCCCTCCGCAAAGTTTCTACGATATGGAATGGTCCGAATTCCTGCCGGAATGAGAATCCATCCTTATTCCTCCTTGCCTCAGCCCTTAAGTATTACTATCAATGTTATCATCATCATCTTGAATTTGAATGAATCACAAGATTCCGCGGTGGAAAAAGTGATTTCTTTTATAGAAGTTATTTTAGAAAAGAAATTCTGAGTAAAAGTTAAAAGTGTAACGTGATTTATGTTTGGATTAGCGTTTGAAAAATGACTTTTTTTAAAAAAGAGAAACTGTTTGAATAAACGTTGGAGAAGTGATTTTTAATAATAAATTAGTTAAAATGACATGAATATCGTTAAATTTCATACATTCATATATATATATATATTTTATTTTAACTATCTATCATAATTTTGAGAATAAAAAGAATGATAAAAAGTAAAAAAAATGGAGTAAATAAAAATATATGTAAATTAAATATTATGAAAAAAAATTAAACCCACGTACCAAAGCTGCATCCCCAAGTTTAATTGCTGGTTCAACATTGTCTCGCCCATATTTGTTATTAAAAAAAATAGAGATCTTCTATAAGAAATCTTCTATTGGTTTACTTTGACATGATATAACTGGGGAAAATAAATTAAAAACACATGATGGAAAAAGAAAGACGTGAATTAATCATTCCTATAAACAAAACAAAAGAAAACATACAATGGAAGATCGAATTTGAAGCCTTCGTTACCTTGCGACCCACAAATGGTCGAGGAAAGACAAGGTCTTCATAGACACAATTCTCAGCAATAAGGTCCGCAACAGAATCCACATCATGGTTGTTGATTCTTTCATAGAAATCCCTCACAACCTCCAAAGCCAAACTCACCACCCTAAAGCTCTCATCAATGTTGGTTGTCGTCGTCGTTGGTGATGCAACTGTAATCGACTGGTTCTCACCATTTTTCAGGAGAATCATCCATTTCTTCCTTCTCTCTTCAATATTTGGGTAAGCAAGACGAGGAGCAAAAGGAGCTACTGTAGAAGAAGATGAGATTTTGGCGGTATTTAGTGGCAAATATGACGAAGAAAAGGTCGACGCAGCAATGGCGGAAACTGAGTTCATAATATTATGTAGCTCTGTGAATTTGTTGATTCTTGAAGGAGTGAAGATGGAAATAACTGCTCGTTAATGCTGCAACAGCAACAACCTAAGCCAGAAGCTGCTCCACCGTGACCCTTTCTTACTTATGGGCAAAAGCTACTTTTCTTGAAGAAGTCATTTTTTATAAACGCTGAATCAAACGGATCAAACTCAACCCACCGTGCTTTTAGGTCCAAAAAGGACTTCTACCCCCTGCTGCCGCTGAATCAAACGGAGCCAATATGGTTTAAAACTTTTCAAATTATTTGTAAAAATAAGAAATAATAAAGAAAACCGATTAAATAATTTTTTAAGAAATCTCATACATTTATTAAAAAATAGCAATAAAGTAATATACTACTAAAAGAATTTATTTAGTAAGAATTGGGTCCTACAAAATTTTATTTTATTAAATAAATTTATAAATAGCATAGTTCTAAGGGAAAATCCCTTATAAATACCTTTTAAAATGCTGAAACTCATTTGTTGTCATGAACAAGGTGAAAGATGGATAAGTAGTAGTCAGCAAATGTGGATTTCAAAATTTAAGCGAAAAAGATGAATTTGAAATTGCTCTTAACTATCCTCCGTCTTCTACAAAGCCTCCCACCACCATCTTCATCTTCTTCCTGTGTCCTCGATGTCTACGGGAGAGGGAGGAGAACACCTTATGGCGACAGAAGGGGAAGAGGCTTCTGACAGCCCCTTTATCTTCTCCCTTTGTCCTCACCATCAATGGGGAAGAGGATAGCAACAGCACAACAACAGAGAGAGAAACTAAAGCCCAACAGCTCCTTCTCCATCACTCCTACAGAAATGTAAGCACTCTTCTCATTTCTACTTGATGAAATTTGCCAGTTCCTTCTATATTTTCTTGAAAATTTGTTTCAGATGCTTTTGGTTTGAGAAACATGAATACCCACATGATATAGCGTAATTTCAAGTGTCTAAGTATTGTTCTGAGCCTTATGCGGTTATGCCTATGATGATAATATGGTTCCTTGTTGAATTACTGAGCTTTCATGATAGCAAGGAGCTTGTGAGGATCATAACTTCCTAGATGGCACCCCCTACTATTTCTACCATGAAACTCAAGCTTCGCTATGCCTGCGCCTGATCCTTTATGTATTATGGGCCATCAAAATTTTTCCAAATGTTGTAGGTATTTCAATTAGATTATAAGAAATTATTCATTTGGGAGATAACTCTTGTTACTTGTCACATCTCAAACATTAGGGCTTTAATAATAAGATCTCAACAAGTACTGAGTTTGCCATTTACATTGTTAGAGTCTGATGCACTTGAAAGAAGGATTACTCATGCAACTGTTGAGAAGAAGTATCTAAGTGCCCTAAGTGATAACTTTTTTGCGATAATAATTCCAACGAAAAGTATGATCTACTCATGGCCAGTACACGAAAGACTGAAATTGTGACTGTGTTGGTTAAAGCTACCAAGCAAGCTTCTAATCATGAACTCAAATTGGGTTTCTCTAATTGGTAATGAAACTGTTATATTGTCAACCGTTCTATATACTTTTGAAATATATATTTCTATATGTATGGAAACCAGTGGCTATAATAATGCTCTTATGAGCTTGGACAGATCTAATGTACAGAATTTGCTAAAAATATACTGTTGCATAAGCATGTTGGAACATCCCGTTGACTTTATTCTTCCATTTGAGTTTTGTGCTCATTGACTTTAAATAATGATAATGTTTATTCTTCCATTTATTTGTCTTGAGAATTTATCAATGTAATGTTTCATGGGTATAAATAATGATAATGACATGATGTTACGTTGTTACATGAGTTCCAAAAATTTGCTGCCCTTGAAAAAAAAATCTTCCTGCTTTACATTAAATTGTCAAGAACATAGCTATTAATTATTAAGCTTGAATATGTAGGATGTAGAAGTTAAGCATCATGGTTATGGGCTTCAAGCTGATATATGGAGTCTTGGTTGCACTGTATTGGAGAAGTCGATCGACAGGACAAATAGAGATGTGATAATAATCCTTCAAATATAATACTTTACAAAATAAAAAATTATTTTATAACATGATTTGCCGTTTATAGCGATAAGTATATGAAAGAAATTTTATCTCGATTTATGTGAGCGTGTTTATATTAGTCCTAATACAAACAAGATATATTATTTCCATCCCATTGCATTCAATTAATTATTAGCAGGGCTCTCCCACCTTCTTCTCTCATTGATTCTTCCCCATACTACTTTGTGCTCCCTCACTTGATAAACTCTTCAAAATTCAGCTTCCATTAATTAACATCTATTTAGACATACTCAGATGCACATTGAAAAAAAAAACATAGTCTGCCTATTAAAGATGTTAAAGTGTTGTAATATAGATATCGTCCAAATTAAACCTGTAGCTTTATATCATTCCCTTTGTTTCATATATTATAATAATAAATTATTCCTCCAAGGGTAAAACAGGAAAACCGATAGATTATAATTCTGAAATGATATTATTAAATGAAAGTTAATTCATTTGAGGCCAAAAAAAAGAAAGAAATAAAGTTAATTCTGAGATGAGAGAAATATGTAATGGTGCATTAATTATTTGCTCATCAATGCTCTTGCTTCCTTCCAAAAAAAAAAAGACTTTTAATTGTGTCTTTAAACCGTCCAAACTTAAAAAAAACAGTTTTAATTTGGTCCTAAATAAATCTGAGAATGCAAGTGTATGTCCCACACAATTATCTCTTTGCTATAAATATTTTTTTGGCTGTAAATTTCTCTTTGAATTCCGCTGTCGCTCATACCTATCAAGTCGTTTCTTGGTTGTGTTCTGACCTCTTGTGTGGTTTCTTTGTTTCGTGCTTACTCTCATCTCTCTCAAATGCCCCTCATCATGTCCTTCTTCTCATTTCCTGATCGATTTCGCTGAATGTTAACCCTAATTCGTCCTCCTCTTGTTCCTTCCTGTAGAATCTCCCTCCATATAGCTTAATCTCTCTCTCTCTCTCGCTCTCTCGCTCTCTTGCATTAATTTTCTGATCTTGAGAAAATAGATTGCGGATGACTATCAAAGGTTTTGTTGAGGGAGGCATAGCTTCCATTGTTGCTGGATGCTCCACCCACCCTCTCGACCTCATCAAGGTCCGAATGCAGCTTCATGGCGAAACCCAGGCTTCGAACGTTCATAACGTCCGACCTGCACTCGCCTCCGGCAACGTCGAGCCGCCTCCGCCTCGTATTGGTTTTATTAAAGTCGGCGCTCGGATCATCAAACAGGAAGGCGATGCCGCTCTTTACAGCGGCGTCTCTGCCACGGTCCTTCGTCAGACTCTCTACTCCACTACCCGGATGGGACTGTACGATTATCTCAAGCATAAATGGTCCGATAAAAAAGCCGGAGGTAACATGTCGTTATCCATGAAGATCGCCGCCGGTTTGCTTTCTGGAGGTGTGGGCGCCGCAGTTGGAAACCCCGCGGACTTAGCCATGGTTCGCATGCAAGCCGACGGCCGTCTTCCGCCAGCTCAGCGGAGGAAGTACAAGTCCGGGGTGGACGCCATTGTACGAACCGTGAAGCAAGAGGGAGTGACTAGCCTGTGGAGAGGCTCGGCGCTTACGGTGAATCGCGCGATGCTGGTGACGGCGTCGCAACTGGCGACGTACGACCAGATCAAGGAGGAGATACTGAAGAAGGGGTGGATGAGTGATGGGTTCGGGACCCACGTGACGGCGAGCTTTGTGGCTGGGTTCGTGGCGGCGGTGGTAACAAACCCGGTGGACGTGTTGAAGACGAGAGTGATGAACATGAAGGTGGAGGAAGGTGGGAAGCCGCCGTACTCCGGCGCCATAGATTGCGCCG